>JAMKCH010017517.1:0-23623 GCA_023653785.1 Ophioderma brevispina | reverse complement strand
TAGATAAGGAGTGTTAACCCAGAGGAGGTGCGTTATTTGGGGTTCAGCTTTCTTATCTGGAGATAAGGGTGCCTTATCTCGAGATAAGAGACCTTATCCCGAGATAAGGCTTTGTTAACCCCAGATAAGGGTCGTTATTTGGGGTTCAGCTCTGTTATCTCGAGATAAGCTTTGTTATCTTAAGATAAGGCGCGTTATTTGGGGTTCAGCTTTGTTAACCCTAGATAAGGCGCGTTATTTGGGGTTCAGCTTTGTTATCTCAAGTTAACGAAGCGTTATCTTCAGTTAACGGAGTGTTATTTGGGAATAAGGCTATGGAAGCACAAGTGTATCACTTTCTTCTTATCCCTAGATAAGGAAGCCCTATCTCCAAATAACACTCCGTTAACTGGAGATAACGCTTCGTTAACTAGAGATAACAAAGCTGAACCCCAAATAACGCGTCTTATCTGGGGTTAATAAAGCTGAACCCCAAATAACGGTCCTTATCTTAAGTTAACAAAGCTTATCTCGAGATAAGAAAGCTGAACCCTAAATAACGGTACTTATCTTGGGTTAACAAAGCGGAACCCCAAATAACGGTCCTTATCTAGGGTTAACAAAGCTGAACCCCAAATAACAGTCCTTATCTCTAGATAACAAAGCTGAACTCCAAATAACGGTCCTTATCTGGGGTTAACAAAGCTTATCTCTAGATAAGAAACCTTATCTAGGGATAAGGCCCCCTTATCTCCAAATAACGCTCAGTTAACTCAGATAACAAAGCTGAACCCCAAATAACGATCCTTAACTGGGGTTAACAAAGCTGAACCCCAAATAACGGTCGTTATTTGGGGTTCAGCTTCGTTATCTCCAGATAGGGCCCGTTATTTGGGGTTCAGCTTTGTTAACTCCAGATAAGGAGCGTTAACTCAAGATAAGGACCGTTATTTGGGGTTAAGCTTTGTTATCTCTAGATAAGCTTTGTTAACTCTATATAAGGACCGTCATTTGGGGTTCAGCTTTCTTAACCCTAGAACGATGCCACTCACCAAAAATATGACATATTCAAAAATGACATAATTTGTGTTCAATATAGGTAGATTGGACCTTCTAGAACACATATTAACAACTTTTTCATTCCACATTTTGTGGAAACGAGGCCGTGTTAATTTGTGTTCCCTTTTTACCGAATTTGAAAATAATGTTTTGCCCCTTAATTTTTAGGTTTCTTTGTGGAATTATAATTTTATTGCTTATTTGTTATTGTCTTATGGCCCTGCATGTGTGGTATACATTTCATGAAAAAATTCTTTTTGGGAAAGTGGTCCCCCCCATTTGTCCACCAACGGAAGTAGGAAGACCTTGTCCACTTATTGTGTTAAAGACATCAAGGTATTAAATTTGTAAGCTTTTAAGTTTTCCGTAACATTAATCAACAAATGTGTATATTACATGAATATCATAGACTCGAAAAAGTCACAGACCGGTCAAACAGGGTGCATGCCGTGGGAAACATGCATACGGTGTGCGTTTTCTAGTGTTAAACGCCATTTCCGTCGTCTGGTGAATTAATGTCGCCGGCGACATTAATAATAAAATCGTTCTGTTTACCCATAGGGACGCTGCTTTGGTCTTAATTATTTCAAGTGAGCGCTAATGTATATAAAAGCTTAACAACCATGCAAAAATATCAATTTTGAAAAATCTTGAGGGCGCACTATTTTTCAAATGTGCCAGTGTCTCTTTAATAATCTTGACATGGCGTGATAATTTATCTCGCCATGTCAACATTCACTTTGTTTTATTAAATTGACTTGGCGAGTTAATGTGTCCCGCCATGTCAACATCTACTTTTTAATAAGTCGATTTGGCGTGATAATTTTTGTAGCTATGTCAACATTCAGTTTTCACTAAGTTGGCTTGTCGTGATAACTTATCTCGTCATGTCAACATCCATTTTTTATTAAGTCGACTTGTCGTGATAATTTATCTAGCCATGTCAACATCTACTTTTTACTAAGTCGACGTGGCGTGATAATTAATGTCGCCATGTCAACATTCACTTTCCATTAAGTCGTCTTGACGTGATAATTTATCTGGTCATGTCAACATAATGTTGATAGTATGTCGACATGGCAAGATAAATTATCTCGCCATCTTGACAAGTCGGATGGCACTTAGACGCTTCCGTAAATTTCTAATGCTGGAAGGCGTGATAGTCATTAGTCCATCCCCTCTCTTAACACTGGCAGTGGCGGATTTAAGGAAAAGGGCCCTGTCAGCAGCGTAAGGTGGACCCCTTCATAGGGTCGCAAAGCGACGCAATGTCGCACTTTAGTGCGACTATGGGGTGTTTGAGGGGCCCTGAGAACAATATTTTAGGGGGGCTGTCAGCAGCTGCTGACTCTTAAATCCGCCACTGAGCACTGGTTACCTACGTGAGCGTGGTATAATATATAAGATCTGTCTGTATGTTTTCAAATGCCTACAGCGAAGTGCTCCGAAATACCTTGCAGATTTTATTGCATATAAAGCAAATATCACCACTGGTCCAGTCACACGATCATCTATGGATAAAACACTTCTTACCGTTCATGTTGGCAAAAATCGTATTGTTGACAAATCATTTTTATGTGTTTGCACCCATACTATGGCGCCTTAAAAATGCTATCTACAGTATACTTTTGGTTTGTAACATAATTCCCACTGACACGGACGCCGAAAATGCGAATGGCCACACCCCAGCCCTTTTTTTTTGGGGGGGGGGTCACGCCCTTTTTGAGCGAAATACTATTGACTGTATCTACAGAACCGTTAGACCTAGGAGGTTGAGACACCACTCAAAATGTGCGGAATGGCCACATTATGGGGGGTCAATAATACATTTTTATATCCAAAAGTCAAAGGTTTTTAAGATAATTGTCAAAAACCGATTTCAGCATATTGCGCACAATACAATTATGAATGAATTCATAGGGTTTTCATGCCAAAACAGGAAGGGAGTTCACCATACACCTTGGATTTTGCTCTAACTCTCCTCAGGGATAATTGTTGGGGTAATTAAGGGTAGGTCACAAACCGAAAATTAATATTCTTTCCGTTCTCAAACGGCAGCCCGTCAAAATTGTGTGACCTTGAGCAAAATTGGGTAATATTAGGTGAAAACCGTGCATTTGTAAGTGCTGTTATAACAGTGTATTTGCTCCACAACTCAATCAGTTATAATAATAATATTTATTTGAGTTACTAATTAAAACATGAGGCAAAATAGTAACTCGGGAAAGAAAAATGGGCTACACAGCCCAAACACAATGATGTGGATTACTTTCCCTGTGCAAAATAAAGATATACATGCTACACAAAAGTGACGTTTGTATGCACAGAGCGATGACCATTTTGTAATTCCAAACTAGGAGATAATCAACATTTTATAATTTTTACTCCTTTCGTTTTAATGGCGGGGGGGGGGGGGGGTCAAAAAAAAATGCGCCCATCGTAAAGTGGAAAATATGGTTTTCCATTTTGATAGGGACTTTAACTTAAAGGACGTGTCCGATCGTCTGTGGGACACCCCTCTGATTTACCGGAAGTAGTACGATTAGGATAACCGATGAAAGGCCGTATTTTTCTCATTGTCGTCCTGAAAATTTGAGCCCTCGAATCATTTCATTCCCAAGATATAAACAAAAAAAAAAACGCCATTTTATTTAGTGGTTAAACCACTTTATTAGCACAGTATTAATAGGGCTTTGCAACATGCTTATTGCGTCTACCATCAAAACCGCAAGTTTGTTTCCACGGTACTTGAAGTTGATGGGGTGTATGTGAAGTGCCAGGCTCTCATATATAGTAAGAACACAATACACATTAAAATCGGAACAACCACCTTTAATAGCAAGTTATAAATGCTGTTAAAGGGTATTTAAATGATCTAAAAGCACTTAGGTGGTGTGTGCCTGTGACCAGAAAAACAGCAAAAAACGATCAAGATTTCCACCCCCTTTGTTGGTGAAATGAAAAGTAGCAAAAATTACGCAAATTTTACTGCGCAATACCAGTGGCGTAGCCATGGAGGAAGGGCAAGAGGCGGGGGCAAGTGGGCAAGCTGCCCCCCCCCCACACACAATAAATCGGGAAGGCAAGCCAAAATGGGAAGGAAAAATAAGAAGAGAAAAAAAGAGGGAAGAAAAGAAAAGAAAGGGGAAGGGGCGGGGACGGAAAGAAAAGAGAAAAAAGTGGGAAGAGAAGAGGAAGGGAGAGAGAAAAATAAGGAAACGGTTAAATTTGTGCTCTGAAAACACTAATTTTTAGATTCTAAAATGGAAAACCCAGGACTTACGGAGCTCCGACCCTAAGGCCCCCACCTTCGTACTACAATATCCCCACGGCAAGTATAGGTATCGAGGAAATCTTTTAGTATCTTGAGCCCCCCCCCCCCCCAAAGTCAGGTCTAACTACGCACGCGCATACGGGCCGCTTGGTACGGGTAAAGATACCGTAATGTAATTAATATGTGGCTTGATAATCTTTATGCATAAATTCAAATGTGAGAAATCAAAATGTCATAATTCTGATATTCTTTAAAGAGCAATAAGGTCTCTATCCCAGACATGGCGCGTCGTCTCAGTTTTCAGATTTCAGTTTTTTTGGGGTAATTTTAGCGCTTTTTCATGCGGACCATTGGGGGAGGGGAACCTTAGGGGGCCTGGAAATATTGATATTTGGCCTGTTTAATGGATATAGGATGCAATTAGTGCTTTGAGATCTTTTAAAGACCCTTTCACAGCATTTAATTTGCTATTAGTCCCATAAATGGAAAAAATATATATTTCACTTTACGTGGGGCCTATTTTTTGACCCCCCCCCCCATGAAACCGAAAGGCGTAACATTTAAAATACTGGATTATATATATCCCATTGAGATCCCAATGGTCCCTAGCTCTGATTCAATACAATACGTCAAACGATTGTTTTTGGGCAAATAACACTGTTCTAAACACACTTACAAATGCACGGTTTTTTTCAACCTAATATCCCCACTTTTGCTCAAGGTCACAAAGTTTTGACGGGCTGCCGTAAGAGAACGGAAAGGAATATTAATGTTCTTTTGGACCACAGGCCCTTATATATGACCGCCCCCAATTATCCCTGAGTAGAGCCAATTCCAAGGTGGTATTGTTAACTCCCTTCCTGGTTTGGCATGAAACCTTATTAAGTCATTCATCCTTGTATTGTGCGCAATATGCTGAAATCGTTTTTTGGACAATTACTTAAAAACCTTTGACTTTTGGAGTATAAAATTATTAGTGACCCCCCATAATGTTGCCATTCCGCACATTTTGAGTGTGTCTCAATCACCTCCTAGGTCTAACGTTCGGTAGATCCGTCAATAGTATTTTCGCCTCAAAAGGGCGTGACCCCAAACAGGGCCTTGGCCATTTCAGCATTTTGGTGGCGTCATTGGAAAATTATGTAACCAACCAAATTATTGTTCCTGGACCTTCCTTATGGATTCCTGAAGAGTTAGTTACTTCTATGGGCATATATTGCATACAAACCACCATGAGCTACTAGATTAATATAGAAAATCACAACTTTGTTATAATTCCGATCCGGATTTTTTTGTTTACACAGTACCTATGGCACTGTTATACTGTGCTAAATGTTTTACTCAAACTTTACTGCATGAAAACGGAAAATCCGAATCATCTCTACTTTTGAATTGAACATTTTAGGTGACTTCTCTTTATTTTAGATACTATTTTAATTCTACTCAAAATAATGATATTTCGAATCTCGAGTCACCTTTAAGCGGTAATAGAGACCTGTGGGGTGTTGGTATTTGTCTCCTTCTCGTGTTTTTGGGTGAATAGAGGGATCAAAACTATAGATGGTATTAATTTTAACCATACACCAAATCAAGACCCTTTAATATAAAATGTTGGCCACCAAGTTTGACTTCCAATGTTGCTCATACCAAGTTAAAGGCTACTGTATGTTGCGTAACGAAACGAACTCCCATTGGATTACAACACGCTTTTTCCGTCATGCAATGCATAACCGTGCATAACCTGAATAAGCGTGTAACTCCAATGGAGTTCTGTTCGTTCGCAAATACAGTAAGCCAAGTTAAAGGGCAAAATCCTTTGGAAATGGCGGCCATTTTGAAATCCAAGATGATGCCAACGCTTTTCAGAAAAATAAATGTGATCAATATTTGTTTGATACCTGGATGTCTATTATATCCAATGACACCAAAAAAGCATCCAAATGATACAACTCCTATATTAGAAAATCTCAAAGGGGACTGAAGTATGGGCAACAGTGTAATAATGACCCCCCCCCCCCATCATGGGTGAAGGGTATTACAAAGCACAGCCCGGTAAATCATTACATTAATTATCATATTTTTGAACTCCCAGGTATTGAAAACATAGGATTGGCCACCAAATTTGACTTCCAATGTTGCTCAGAACCAGAGATATAGGGCAAAATCTTTTGGAAATGGCGGCCATTTTGAAATCCAAGATGGCGGCCAAACGCTTTTCAGAAAAAAAATGCGACCAATACTTTTCTGATACCTGAATATCTACTCTGTCCAATGATACCAAAAAAAGCATCCTTAGCACAAAAAAATGCAAATATACATACCATCATACACTATTATAAATCAGGGATAATTGTGTACAATTCCATATAACTGCTTTAATTAGAAACAAACCACCAATTAATGAAAAAATGTAAGTATTTGAGGATATTTGCCATACCGTCTCCCGCAAATAGAGATGCAACATTGGCGTCTCAAAATCTACACTAAACAGCTGATTGTGGTTTACACCGGTACAGAATAAACAAAGATCAATACTGTTTGTGTTTGAAGTCAAACTGTATAGATCGTGGTGCACAATATCACGCTTAAAATCTGGGATATTCACAGGGAAAGGGTTTTTTTTATCACAAGTTGGAATTTTGATATGCACGTATAGAAATTACAGAATCGGATAAAAAGTACAACCTTGCCTTTAATACACAGATTTCAAGCCAACCACTTGCAGGTTATGTTCGCACATCCATGCATGCCAGATAAACAAAAATACAAAAATATCAATTTTAATGATTTGTTTTGTGTTTCGGATTAGCAAATCGCTGCGTATCCCTTTAATGTGAATGTTGCATTAACTAACCAAAGCTGTAATGGACTGCAATTTGAAACTATTTCAAATTGTATATTTTAATATTGCTATACGTGCTGATTGCAAATTGTGTATGTGTCCACCAGTGTGACTGTCACGTGACTCGCTAATGGTTTTTTGTATATCCATACAAAGAATGCCGATATTGCTGCAATATGAGGGAAATGAATGGAATATAGAATCAAAGTTTGTGAGATGACACTAATTTGAGTTCCATTTTGTGATAATTTGTTTTGTATCATGAAAACAGGTGAGATTTTAACCCACTTGCCTCTTGGTTTATTAGGAGCATGTGTAATATGAATAACAAAACCACTTTGGTATAAGTCTCTTTAGAAATTGACCTATTCAAAAAGCTCGCTCATCGAATTGAGCATTAGGGCTTATGATATTTGATGAAACGAAATGAAACAGGCTCAGTCCACCCATTGGATTACACGCTTTATCATCATACATAATACATTTTATACTATGACGGAATAAAGCTGTGATCCAATTGGTGCACTGAGCCTGTTTAGTTTTGTCGAATAGCCAGCATAAGCACACAGCGCAATGACTTCCCTTGAAACCAGTTGAGTTGGTTTTCGACATGCCTTTACGTTAAGTATACCGAATTAAGCAGATGAAGGAACCGGGCAGAGCCAAATAACACCCATCAGTTGAGTACTGATTTCTATGCATTGTCATACTTTTAAAATTGTTTGTATCGGGTAACAATCAACCTCATCAAGGGACCTTGACTCCAAAGAAAACTAATTGGGCCACATTTCAAACAAAACCTAGTTGAGTCATTAAGTTATTAACTATAATAACTCCATGGTTGAGTTAAACATAAAGGATGTCATTGTTTTGTATTTGGAGCTATGCTCAGTCTTATGCATTTTACACTGTTCTACTAATTTTCTGTTTTCTTCTTCCTTTCTCTTTTCCTTTCTCCAACTTCTTTTGCCTCTATTCATCATTTTTTCTTTTTTCTATTTGTTCCTGCTTTCCTTTTCTTCTTGAGGGTCGCTGGGGGTGCATCCCCCCCATGGTGACGGCTCTGAACCAGAGTACCCAGGGAAAACCTGAGAGATCGAGTATGAACTGGAAACCAAACGCACATGAAATTGCAAGCCTGTGATGCGAAGTGCCAAAAGACCCACTGCGCTGACCCCCGTGCTGACCCCCCACTAAAGTAGAACATTTTACATTTATAGATCTACAACAATCATCAGTGTTTAGGAGTGTGCTCCATGAGAATTAAAATAAAAGCCACGCAATGTGCTCTGACAAACAATTACAATTTACAGATTAAAAATTTGATGCATAAAATGAAAATATCAAATCCACAAGACTTTAAAAACAAGACAACCTTTTGCAATTTGCTATTTTTTTCATAAAAAAATGCTATTTATTTCTCAACACAGCACATACTTCAATAGAGGTATCTGCACTGGTGCACTTAAAGGTGCGTGTTCCAATCATCTTTACCTCCCCCCCCTATTTACCTGGAAATAGTATTGATTTTTATATCAGATGAAAGGCCTTATTTTTTCTTATTGTCGTCCTCCAATTTGAGCCCTCAAATCCATTTCATTCCCAAGATATTAACAAAAAAATACATCGGTCCTCGGACCGCTTGCTGACGCAGTCAGTGAATGATAGGCCTAACATGACCTTTGACCTTGATATGTGACCTTCGACCTCATCAACAAATTAGGGATCCATGTTGCACCTATGATTCAAGTTTGGTTCCAATTGAACTTCAACTTTTCAAATGAGGTCAATTTTACATTTTCAGCCTATTTTACAACTTGACCTCAATCGACCTTTGACCTTGGCATGTGACCTTTGACCTCATCAACAAGTGGGAGATGCCATGTTCCACCTGTGACCCAAGTTTGGTTTAAATCCATCAAAGTATGTGGATATTACATGCAAATGTTAACCCTTTTTCACAACAGACATCATCATCAACAACAACAACAGACAACAACAGTGGACAAAGTGATCCCTGTTTGTCTTCCTGCCTTAGGGCAGGTGACACAACAAAGTGATCCCTATGTGTCTTCCTGCCTTAGGGCAGGTGACACAACAAAGTGATCCCTATGGGTCTTCCCGCCTTAAGCCAGGTGACTACCAAAAGTGTCCCTATGTGTTTCCTGCCTTAGGGCGGAAACACAAAAACGCCATTTTAATGGCTTAACATCAATATTAGCACAGTATGAATAGGGTTTGCAATATGCATTTTTGCTCTCTACTATCAAAATGAAACGTTTTGTTCCCAGCTGTACTGCCAGGCTCTCTATAGTAGAGAACACAATAGACATAACGCAGAACAAACACCTTCAAAGCATAATTTTAATAGGATTATAGGTCGTTCTTTTTAAAATATATTTATGGATCGTGTGGTGTCGCGCTATGTCACATGAAGGGTAACAACATGGCAAATATTTGCCCCATCATTATGCAATGACAAGTTTAACATCAGAAATGAATGTGGTTGGGCATTGGGGACCTGGGAGGGGGGGCTTCTGCATGGGGAATCCCCCTTGCAATAGGTGCTTTTCTGCACGTAGTACATATAACAATGGAAAGAACATAGGCTTTATTATGATTGCCCTACTCAGAAAAACCTGGTTTATGCCACTGTGGTTGGGTAGGTGAAGTGAGCTATTGTAATGACTGTCATTTGTTTCAAATAGAGTTATTCAATGACTTTAGTAGGAGTCAGACAAATTGGATATCTGGTTAATGCTATCCTGATTTAATAATGTTTTAAACAAAATATGGACCAGGTAAAGTTTTGGTTAATGTTTTAAGGGGGGTATAAAAAATTCCAAGTGTCTTGGATTTTTATTGGAAAAGTTTTGAGGTTAAAGGTCGTGTTTGGAATGGCAGCAGCAGTGTGTGACCAGATGTTGGTGTAATCCACGGGAGCAGGAGTTGCTGGTGCTGTGCGTGGGGTATATGGTGGATGTGAGCGAGTAGCCAGGGCAGGGGATAACCAAGTATTGGGGGTATTAAAGAAGGGGATAAAAGACCTTTAATTTAAAAAGTGGGTTATGATAACAAGAATATTTGTACAAAATACAGTAAGTGGCGGCTTAGGTTCTTTCTTGCATCCAAAACCCAAAAGCTAGAACAAAGTTAGGAATGTCTTAATATGTTCTGCTTTGACAAGGTGCCAGCTCTGACGTTCACCAAGCTGCGGGACTGCAACCATTAATACTGTCTATGGCAGTATTCAGTATGCATCATGAGGGTAGTGAACATCCTGCCGTAAATTGGGGTGAGTAATGTTTTGATCTGTTCCATTGCAATAATCAAAGTAAGGTAACTGGCCAAATCCTCTTGTCTTTTGACTAACACACCTAACATGATGTTCTCTGCCCAAAGCATGCTCCTAGGTCCTGGATTCAGAAAAGACAACATTTCAGAATCAGAAAACACAACAAATTAATGAAATATTAACATGACACTTGAAAAAAATTAAAACATTTCGAAAAAATAGAAATGAGCATTATCATGCAGAAAAGAAGATAATTGAACCAGAGCTCCTCTTAAAAAAGAGTAGTGCTTGCCTAAAAGCTCTCCATTCAAATTAGAGAGTAATCAGGGAGAATTAAAACATTAGACACTGATAATATTACAATAAAACAAAGATATTCAAGAAGAGAGTAAAAATCACTCTCCTACAATACCTTAGGAGAGCTGCAGGGAATGATCCAAATGACTTAAGGAGAGCTGTAGGAGAGCGATCCCCTAAAAAGGACAGTCTGTTGCGTGATTTTCCATCTGTACAGTGTAATTGTCAATAGCATTATGACAAATTTTAATCAGAGGGGGGTTTGAGTCAGTGAGCATAACTTCACAACAATACTCAATCCCCACAAATGAGGGGTTAAAATGGCATATTTTAACAGCTTTTAATAATATCTCAATGTAAATATGATGTATCGTTTTGAACTTGACAACAAATTTTGGGGTGGTGAGTTACTTTTGTTTATGTGTTGGTAACTATGCATTCCCTCTAAATCTCCTGTCACTGCATGCAGTTGACTCAACTATACAACATTCACTAACTATTTGTACAGGGCGGTCGGTGAGGACAGGATTTTGGAGTGAGGGCCAAAACTGATCATGCTTGCAGAGGGGTGTCTGAGGGGACTATTTGCGAATTTGAGAAATTAAATCTTAAATGACACAATTCTTCATGTTTTACATCAATAGTTTACTACAACACACTCCTTATTGGATTTTCATTGAATAATTATTCTCATTTTGTTATGGATAAATCCATGATTATACTTAAAGGTGCAACAAGAGATTTTGAGGCACCTAAATATTGTGTAAAATAGTAATTTCCATATAGATTATACACTTCAAATTTCTTACCTATATTTGTGTACAGAAATGTCTTAAAAGAGAAAAAAAGGCAATTTTGATTGCTTATATTGTCAATATAAACAGAATTTCGCGGTTCCCGCGGCTTTCGCGCTCGCTATATCAAGAAGTATAAGCTGTGGGCAGCCCCATGACCTTTAACCCTGGCACGTGACCTTTGTCTCATCAACATCTGAGTGGGTCGCATGGTGCCCTATGACAAATTTTGGTTCCAATTGAACTCAAGTTTTCAATTTTAGACAATTTTTAAACATTTTTAGCCCATTTTTCAACGGTGACCTCACATGACCTTTGACCTTTCCAACATGACCACCTTTGACCTCATCAACATATGAGGGTCCCTTGTGCACCTATGACAGAATTTTGGTTCCAATTGCCGTTAAACTTTTCAATTGAGGATCCATTTAAAAAAAACTTAACAATTTTGACACACCATCCACACAAACACACATACACACATACACCACACGCACAACGATTGCTAAGTGGTCCTGGCACTATATAGCTGGCGGCCCCACAACATCGACTGATTTCGTATTTGGCTCCTATAACAAAATCCTACATTCACTTTAAAATAAAATTTTTGCACCAAAGAAACATCAGCTTATTCCTTTCAGATTGATATTTTTTTATGGAAAGCTTGAAAAATCAGACTTCTCATTTTTAGGAACACTTGTTATGTGAAATCTCTCACTGAACCTTTAAGTAAGGCAATCAAAGTTGGAGGGAACCCCCCATCTGAAAATTGGGAGGCCCATCCTCCCTACAATACAACGGATCTAACCCTCATGTAACCTTTAGGGTTTTTTTAAACCTTTTTTGATGGGACATATGCATAGGGTATTCCAATTTCACACACAGCTGGTAGGTGGCATATGACTTCTATTGGGGTTACATCTCCAGCAATGGCCACCAACCTGGAGGCAAAATTTACTACCAGTTTATCAGAATACTACATCTATCGAGCATTATGCTGACACAGACAGAAATCTACTAAGGAATCGACATAACATATGAACATCCTAATCTTTTGATATCACCTGGGGTGATAAAATTTTTTTTCAGCATTTTCAATTGATATAATTCATATGTGGATGACAGTTTTACCTACTGAAAGTCAGATAGTGTAGTGATGCCCAGACATGTATCTTTCTCAGAATACAAGAGCATCTTGTGAGCAAGTTTGGTTTAATAGCATTTAATTTGCAGAAAAGGCAGGCAATCAACTTAACTTTTTCAAAGGAACCCCCTTTAATTGATTGTTTGCACCTAATTGACCTTTGACCTTAAACATCGGGGGGGGGGGAGTCTGAATTTCAAGGCTTTTTAAACAGGGATTACATAAGCTACATTGTGGCCACATCAGCCATGTAGAGTTATGCGAGTTTATTGCCAGCTTTTACCTACATGTCAGGCCAAGATTAGCTTCTTTCGTGTAGTTGTTGAAAGTATTCTACTGTATGGGGCAGAATGATGGACACTCACAGAACACCTTGAGGCCAGCTGATGGATGCTATACCAACTTTTAATGAATGGTACAAAACCTCAACTGGAGGATCACCCTACCAGGGATGTAATATATGGGGCCTTTACCCCAAACTGTCTGAAATAGGGAGAGGTCGACGCTGATTTTGCTGCTCAGTTTGCTAGATGGCTAGACGAACCATCGCACGTCTTGTGTTCTGGAAGCCCACCAAGGAACACGTGCACGGGGAAGACCAAGGCTGACATACCCTGTAAACTTTTGCTCAGGATGCTGGCATTGACCAAAATGAACTGCACAAAACGCATGCTTGACAGACTGCTTTGGAGGAAATTCATCATTGCTTCCGACCGCGGTCGACATAGATTAGATTAGATAGAAGTCCAAGGAAAAAATGTTTCAGAAACCCGCACCATTGCTAATTGAAGTCAAATTTGCTGCATAGCTGCATTATGCAATCAACCAAAATTGGGCCGTTTTTTTGGTTTCAGAAAAATTGAGATTTTTTCTCACAATGTGGGCCAAAAATGCGATAACAAAAATCCTGCATAGTGCATGCTCCCGTCCCAGCCCCCCCCCCCAAAAAAAAAATACACAGCATAAGCTTTTCTTGCCAATTTTCTAGAGACTAACCTTTTTTCTTTGCCTAACAAAAATCGGCACTTTTATGGGAGACTTTCGAGTGTCTCACATCTGAGGCCACAAATGCCCAACAAGTGATATTTACCCTTTCTTCTCCTTTCCGCAGATACTTTTGAACTTCTTTAATTCCTGTTCTCAATTAACTTGTTTTACCTCGATTCTGAAATGATCAAGTGGATAAAAATTGAAATTATAATTCATTCTTCAGCCTTAAATCCCTAAAAATGAAAGAAATGTATTTTTTTTTTCATTCAATCAATATTGCATTTGAAATCAGATTAAGCGATATTTGGGTCGTACCGATCGTGGCCAATTTGCAAAAATCTGCCAAAATGGATCACCAAAAATATGTCGGAGCCTGCCGATCTGATCCCATGTATTGAAAGAAAAAAGGGACTAAGTATAATGGGTGCTTTACAAGTTTTTAAGTAGAAACACCAAATAAGAGTTAACCGTATCCTCCAAAATTCCCCATTGGAACAGTTGTAAGCGAGTGGTGGACCACATGTTATTAATTATAATCATTGTTGGCAATTCCTAAGTTTAAAAATTTGAACCCAGTGGCTATCTTTCATATATGGGCAAATCATGATCATCATTGGTGGATCAGAGGGTTCGTTAGCGCAGTGGGTCTTCCCTCGCGTTGCACCACTGTGGTCCCATATTCGACCCTCAGTCCCGGGCCTGCCTTCATGTGGGTTTGGTTTCCAGCATATACTCGGCCTCGCAGGGTTTTCTCCGGGTATTCCGGTTTCGTCCTGCTTCTAAACCTGGGCTTCCTTCCCGCCCTAATGTGTATAGAAAGAAATGAATTGGAAATTGAAGTATCTTGGGACACTAAAAAGTGACACGATATGTTGATGTGTCGTTAATACATATCCTCCGGGAGGTGGATCGGCCGATACTATAAAAAAAATTATCTGCCATCGAAGAGTAAACTCTGGATTGGTTAATCTCTAATTCAATCATTACATTAATGACAACAATTAGGCACTTGGAAACTTTGTTTTTGATGTAATAATATAAGGTTACTAGTTTATTCAAGATGCCTTTAGATTTAATAATGAATGAACAGTAAATAAAGAAATGACAGTAAATAATAATGAATTGTGGACCTCGTCAACTTTTCAAATCTCCCAACGAAGTGAAACTAAAGGAATTCAATCCCATTGGCTTAGTGTTTCTACACTATACGAAATTGTTGAATTCCTGCTATCCGAAGTGAATGTTAACTAGACTTCATCCTTGTGGCAGCAATATTTCTCAAAAACAATTTAGAGGTGGGATAAAAGAAATTAAATGACGCTGCATTGAACTAAATAATGCCACTATCCCATGAGAACTTGATTTAAAAAGGAGGATGGTTGCACAGTTGGCAAAATATTCTCGGTATTTTTTCCTTTCCTCCATGACCCCCTTAAACAAGTTCCCATGGAGCTGGTGGCAATATTCTAGGCTCACAAAATGGCTTGTCCTTGCTGTTGACCTACAAACACGTACATGTACTAGAAAATATTTTCAAGCAAGAAATTACTAGTCTTGTAAGAAACACGCTCATAATTGTCAAGCTTCAACGCCTGCGCACCAAATCCGCCTCGTTGGTTTTCCAATGGAGCAAATGAGGAGTATCGAAGTAGAAGTATGAAGTTGGTGGCAAACATTTGAAACAGAACCTTTTTAATGTTTGTAGATGCGTTTTCGTGAGTTTTTTGGAAGCTAGTGGATTGGCGATCGGAGAGATCAGCCTCTTAGTTTAGTTGCTGTTCATATGAAACCCCGGTCTCCGTATTCTCTTCTGCGGTTTTCTCCGTGTTGCTTGGGGTTTTGCCCATAATTGTTATTTCAATTTACTTGAAGCTGAAAATTGTAGGAGTACCGACTTCTGACTCTTCATCGAACAACATACAAACACACAGCACAGCCACATGCAAAAGCTATTTCAGCATGCTGCGCTGCGCTGTTTACCTCTGGCTTTAGTAATGGGCGTACCGATAATTAACAACTAATCAAACGGTGGTCGGACATCCACAAGTGTATTATAGTAATCTTCATGATCTTGTCAATGAAGTAGGTGCAGCATGGTGCTTGATGCGGGGTTTGGTTTGCCAATTTAACTCTACAAATGAATCAATTGAATTAAAATAAATCATCATCGTCGTCACATCATTATCAATAATCTCATCGTTCAATCTTACAATAAAAAGTATTGACTGAAAATATGATAATCAAAAAAACAAAAGGAAAATAAATAAGAAGAAAAATAAGCGGTAATAACTAATAGACCTGTGCACAATTGCAATAATTGAATTTGTCCTGTGACTGGGGTATTGATATTGGGGGATGGGGTGACATCATCACGTCACGTAGGGGGTAGTAAATAGTTTGATCGATAAACCATTTTATTTTTGGCTACCAAAATTTAACAGAATTACGGGGGAAGGGAACGCTGAAGTTATTTCCTATTAGGGGCCAAAAATAAAAAGTTTTCTCAGAAGAAATGTGAAAACTCGCAATGCGAAAGTAAGGGCGGTTTTTTAGAAAACTGCGAATGCGGTGGGATTTGTTTTTTAATTTGCTGTTTGACCAATTTTCCATTTTGGCCGCTTCGCAGCCGAATTTCATGGTTTTTGAAAATTTAAAAACAATCTTTCAGTGAGCCAAAACAAAAAAAATAATTCGCTAAAAAGACCATTTTAAACAAATGCGGGCGCGATCTTCGAGACAACTTGTCACGCGTTTTTCCCGTACCGGTTTTTTCCTCTCCCCTCTCGCAACTACGAGTAATCATACTATTAGGCCCATATATACGGGGTCCGTAAAATTAATTCTTCAGTACGTTATGTTCCCTCATTAGTTTACAAATTATAAATTGAATGGGGCGTTACTTTTAGACCATGATTTGTTTGCTTTTCTATTTTTTGTTTTGTTCCAATTCAAATCCGAAAACGACTGAAACTTCGTCAACACTAGGCCTACACTGTAAAAATTACAGTGCAATTTAAAGTAAAATATCTGTAAAAAAAGAGCTAAAAAAATACAGTATTTGGCTGTAATTTTTGGAGATACGGCAAATATACTGTAAATTTTAATGTCCAATTTTCCAGGCTCATAATATTAATTCTAAGGGGAGCTTTTATGCAAATTTTAAATGATAATCAACATTATAGACACTATTAGGGAATTTTCAATTATACGGATTATCTAAAATTTACAGGAAAACATATGTAAATTTTATAGGAAAATCCTGGCAGCAATTGTGCAACAAACCGTAAAAATACAGCTTTCATTCAAAGTTTCCAATCAAATTTAACTGTAATTTTACAGTTTTTTTTATATAATGTTTTTTAACAACAAACTTGTAAAATTTACAGTATATGCACCGTAAAAACTTGTGGATAGGCCTACGAAGATGTTCGTCACGTTTTTAGTCTGCCACATTCATTCACAATCTCTGTAATAACCATAAGTAATAGTCTATTCTATGTAATAACTCACCAATATAGATGTTTTAATGTTTTTGGTGAAATTAATTTTACAGTATAATGGTAATTTTTACGGTAATTGGTTGGCAGAAAGAATTGCTGCCAGCCAGATTTTCCTGTAAAATTTAGCAGTATTTTTTTTTACAGTGTAGCCCTATAATAGAAAGTATAGATCCGAGGCTAACCTTAGTAGTGCATATAGGTGCGATTCGTGAGGCCACTGGCGCTTTCATTTCAACCATGGTCTGTTCGTTTAACGTGCAAAAATTATTAGTAATTAGAACTGCACGATTGCCCCTCGGAGGCGGGCGCCGGGGGGGGGGGGGGGGGTGAACGGGTGGCGGCCCACCCTGAGAAGTTTCAAAATTTTGAAATTAACTTTTTATTTGTTTTTAAAGCAATAAAATTGCGTAAAACATTATTTTTTTTACATTTGAGTTTAGTTTTGGGTATGTTTTGCCCCTCCTATCATTTACCCTGATGACCAGTCCCGAAATTAAAAAGGGTTCTTTTGGTGAATATTAATTTAAACAGACGCGGAATGTTTGAAGTATTTTGTATTTTTTTTTCCTCCAATAATCTGTAGGGCCGGAAATGCAGGGTGACAACATGCTATTTTTTTTTTTAAATGGCGCCTTTGGGTGACAACGATGATGGAAATGGGGGGGGGGGGTCTAACAACAGCCACGCCGGGAGCCAAGCCGGGACCAAGGTTGCAGGTTGCATGCCGGAGTGCCTACCCGTCATCTCCGAAATCGGAACCCGTGTCCACTCAGGGCTGGCCGTGGTGAAGACCATCATGGAGACGGAAAATCAGTTATTTTGCCGCGAACATCATTTTGAGTTTCACCCAAATTCTTAGAAAAGTGAACGTTGTAGCATATAAAGCAACAATCACAAACTACTATTGTGGTGACGTAGTCAATACGGGGAGGGGGGGAGAGCCTTGAGGAACCTGTCCTCGAGGTGGGCGGTTGAGGTGCGGGGGACCCTCTGCTAAGCAGCTCTAAGCAGGACTTAAAGATCGTGGTAACTAAGGCTATTTTGTATAATTTTTTCAAATCCCCTCGTGCTCGCGCTGCCTATTATCTTTGGTTATAGGGCACACATGCCAGCTGCAAGACAGGTGCATTTATGAAATATCGCCACAACCTCAAAATAATACCAACGAAAGGTTTTTAACCCCCCCCCCCCCCGGGGGTATACTCGATCCAAACATATAAGAAAATATGTGGAATATAGGGTGCGAGGTTTGCACAGGCCTACACGGATCAACATGTTAAAGGCCCGGGGGTTCTGTCTGGTACGGGATGTGCAGCCGAGAAGAGTATCATTTTCAGCCGTATTGGTGAATATTTAGTAGAACGAGTAAAATAGTGAAATCTGCACTCCAAAAGGAGTGACTTCACTTCAAACGAGTAAATGTCCACAAGGACAACACATTTTAGAGTGGTGTTCACTCTCACTCTTTTGGGATGAAAGTTCAGTGATTTCTCTCTTTTGGAGTGGATTAACCAACACATGCAACTGTTTTTGAGTGGTTTACACTCTTTTTCGAGTGAATTAAGATTCACTCGTTTTTCCACTCTTTTTACATTTAGGGAGTTGAAATTTGGTATCAGAAAGGGTTGCATTTCTGTTGCAAGTAGGCCTATATTGTACATGGTCAATCAAGTATAGCTCAGGTATGAAGAATGCTTACAAACCACAAATGTGAAAAATAGTGCTGCCAGAATGGCTCAAGCCTCAAAATACATTTTAACAGTTTACAGTTAACAGCTTCGGGGCTTCGCCCCAAAATCCCCGCAAAACCTCCACCAAAGCAGGTATAAGGATGGGTAAACGAAAAAAAATACTGTAAATTTTACAGTAAAATCCTGTGCAGCAATTCTTCCAACAAATAACCGTAAAATTTACAGTATACTGTAAAATTAAGTTAATCAAAACGCTTAAAAACATATATATTTGTGAGTTATTACAGAGATTGTGATGAATGTGTGGGGAATAAAAAACACTGACGAATATCCTAATCTAGTAGGCCTATCCACAATTTTTTAAAGGTCGATATACTGTAAAATTGACAGTTTTGTTGAAAATTGTATTACATCAAACTGTAATATACAGTAATTTATAACCGTAAAAGCTATATTTTTACGGGATTTTGTTGGCACAGAATTGCGGCCAGTATTTTCCTTGAAAATTTACAGCATTTCCCTGTATATTTTAGTAATACTTAATGGTATAATTGAAAATCTAGTGTGATAATGATGCTTTCCTCATTAAATTTCAATAAGTCTTCACTTTCAGATTTTGCATTATAGGCCTTGAAAATTGGACATAACATTTACGTTTTTCCTGTAATTTCCAAATTACGCCAACTTATCGTAAGTTTTCCAGTATTTTCCATCTTTTTTCCTTAAATTGCACTGAATTTTTTACAGTGTGCAAATCTGTCTTTTGGTATATGGTAGTTGTTCAAACACCCGGCGCACATTCCCATCCAAAGTGAGCCCTCCCGGGGTTGGGGGTAAAGGGGTCAGAATGTGGAAAAAAGTAGGGCCTACACCATGTTCATAGGCTTATATTATTTGCATGAGCTGTCCTATCTGAGGGTTTGTATTTGATAGTTTAAGGGAAATAATCTTCAAGGGCAAATGGGGTTAAAATTTTAAAATGTAAAACACCAAAAAAAAACTAAGCCTATGATTGTTTGGAAAATGGTGCAAAATATTCGTCTATACATGGCTTAGTATTATATTCATAAAGAGGGCCCATGGCCGGCGCTGTAATCTACATATGAGAGGTTACCAGCCAAAGTCTGAAAGTACTGCTATTCAACTTTCAAACACATGTTCAGTGGGATCATTGGCCTAGCTCTAAGATATTTTCTTGTTGACCATTTGATTGTGACCCGTTGTGTCAGTTCACAGATCGTACCCATTTTGAATTTACCCCATACGACCTTGAACTGTTAACTGTAGCATCCCATTTTACCAATTTGGGATGGAATATGCTCTACGGTTTGGGTCCCCAAAACAAAAATTTGAGCATAAGGTGCAGAGATGTTCTGCAGAATATAGTCATGTTCATAGGGAACTATCCTATACCTTTTTTAAAGCTTACAAATAGTCGGAATTAATGGTATATACCTAAACCCGACGCGACACGGTTTGACACTTTGCGTACCGGGCTAGTCGATCCAGAGGGGCCCGGGCTAAATTCGCAAGTCGTCCCCTCCCCAAGAGAATAATTCCGTAGCGTTCGGTGCGCGCGAATAAAGAATTGCTTGCATTTTGTCCATTTAGGCTTAATTTGGAGAAATTCTTGAAGAAGTGGTGAAAATAATTTTTGGTCCATATCGTCCCGCTTTCGAGCCAGAGGGGGCACCCCCCGGTCCTATGTTTTAAATTTTTACCCTGTACAAATCTCCCCCCCCCCCCTATTTCCCACCTTACCATTGTAGGGATTTTCGCTTAGATTTACACTACATTTATTCCCCGATTGACTGCCAAAACAGTAGAACATCTATAGGGAATTATTTAGTGTCAAAACCCAAATTCCGCCACCTATAAAAGATGCACCCGCATTGTAAAAAATGCAATGACCTCTATGAAAAAAGCCGTTTTTTTATAACGCCCACCCACTAAACCATCAAGATGTGTTTACAGAAATAGTTTTGGACAATTTCATCAAATACATCGAATAATGAAAAAATAGCGTAAGGAATAGTTAATAGGCAATCAATATCTGATACGATTGATTTGTTCCTATTTGCATATATTATTGGTTGTAGCTATTAAAGCACTGAAGCAGTTGACTACATCAATTTGGATATAAAACACATGCTTACATGTGAGGGAAATTGAGTAATGAACAATTATATTTTTTTTGGCGCTTCGCAGTATGGTTTGCCAACTGGTAGAAAACATTGCACAGGAACTACGGTCATTCGGCAAAACTCCAAAAAGGCTATGTATATCGAAACGGGGTATATAATCCCTATAGGGGGGGGGGGAGGGGGGAAGGGGGGGGGGCGGATACCAGCAAATACCCCGTTAGTGGAGGAAGCACCGAGATCTCAGATGTATATATGGACGAATGCTGTTAAAGAAGTCCTCCTGCATACGATTGTATGATCTCGTTTCCAAGCCTTACCAATTTTAACGCGCTTTTTTCAGGTGTTTAGGTCGTCCGATAGGAAAGACCGTATGGCAGCATGGCATGATGGGCATGCCGTATGTCGTCGGCGGCGGCCTTCTTCTGCGTCGTCGTTGTGAGTCTTTTCTTTGAACAAAATATCGAAGATCTGTACGTCCTGCGGGCGAAACTTGGTGAAGGGTGCGAGCTACAGATTCTCGAACTGATTCAATATACAACAGTGTATATGCAGTCTAAGTACCTAATTTGCTACTTCTTAGCATATTTGACCTATTTTCATGTATTTCATTGACTACGTTTCCTTGTGAACAAAATATCTGGAGGTGTCACGTCGTAAGGTGGGGTGCGAGGCTACAGAATTCTCGAACTGATTCAATAAACAACAGTGTATAGTATTCAAGTACCTAATTTGCATAATTAATCCTAGCATATTTGTACCCATTTTCATGATTTTCATGACACTTTCCTTGTGACAAAAATTCTGGAGGCTGTACGTCCTTACATGTCTGAAACTTGGTGGCTCGACTGATTCGATTGGGTGTTGTTCCCGGGGTATGTTGTGTCGGGGGTATGGGGTGTGGGGTCGGGGGTATGGGGATGTGGTCCGAGGGTAGGAGATGTGGTCCGTGTGAGTGTGGCTCAGTGGTCATGGGTGTGGTCCGAGTGTATGAGATGGTCCGTAAGGAGTGTGGCTCGGGGGTATGTGGTGTATTCGGTATTGCATAGAGCTGAACTTTTGAGGGGTGTGGTCCATGAAGGGGGTGTGGTCTGGGATAATGGGGGGTTGGGTGGATATGAGGTGTTGCACGGGTGTGGTCTTAGAAGTATGGGTGACTTGCCCAGGGTACGGGGTGTTGTCTTGGGTGTGAGGGTGTGGATGGGGATGTGGTCCGGGGTATTGGGGGGTGTGGTTCGATCTATTGGGGTTGTGGTCCGGGGTATGGATGTGGTCCGTGGGTATGGGATGTGGTCCGTGGGGGTGTGGTCCGGGGGTATGGGGTGTGGTTGGGATATTCCCTTTAGGGGGCGACACTTGTGGGGTTTGGTGTGTGGTCCAGTGATATGGGGTGGGGTCTTTTATGGTTCGAGAAGCCATTACATCATATCGGACAACCGCTATTTGGGAACCCGCTTTCCCTATTTTTCAACCAATCAAGGGTTTTGGTGCATGCACTGAGTAGCATCTCTGCATGGAATGGATCGTTTTTGCAGCAATCCCAAACCATGGGTCTTTTTTTTTGTGGTGCCGCCACATAGCGTCGGACATACTTTGCAATCTGTGCGCGGTATTATGTGTGTATGTATGTATGTATAATATTGTGTATGTATATGTGTGGTATGGTCACTAAAATGGTAAGTTTTTTTAATGGAGGCGGCCCACACTTATATTCTTTGAATCTAGTGAGCGCGAACGCCGAGAACTGCGGAGCCAATTCTATCTATATCTATCTAACGGCCCAGCGAGATTCTGTTCACCATGTAGCGCAGCGCGCCAAATGTTCCTGTTTGTCATTAGGTTGGGGATGTCATATGGATCCTGCTGGATGTCTCGATCAATCACATCAATGTAAGTTAAAGGGGCTGACGACCCCTGTTTGTGTGTGGGCATTGTAACTTCCAACATTTGAACGTCTGAGACACTTGGTTCAATCGCACGATGAAAATTGACCGCAAATCGTGCACGGCGTTTTGGGCAACAGAGATTAAATATGAGGGATTATCTCCATATATCTTTGCTTTGGTCTTGTGCTCGCGCCAGGATAATGTTTTGTACTCGCATAAGAAGCTTGGTGTAGTTGCCATCACGTCTATCCTGTATCTCTTTCTCTTTCTTCATGGTCCAGGTCTCAGACCATATAACAGGATACTCTCTACACAGGCTCCGAAGAACTTCAGCTTGGTTAATTGGAGATACCAGATTTGCAATATTGGTGTAGTTATATTGCATGCATTCCAAGCTGTCCTTTGCGTGACAGAGGAAGTCCTTCTTGCTGTCGGCACTAGGACCAGATACTTGAAGTCCCTTGACCATCTTTGAGTTGGCTGGCTACCATCCGGCTGTGCAGAAGGTTGAATGATCGTCTTTCCTCATTGACAGTCCTATATTCCGTCTTCTTGGCATTTAGATTTAGGCCCGACTTTGTCTGCAGCATTCTCAAGCCAATTCCTAGTTTATCTATATTTTGTTACAAAATGAATAAACAGTCCAAATAGTCCCATTTTGTTTCATTAAAAAATCCTTGAAATGGTGACTGATTGAGAAAAATTTGAATCCGAGATAACGGACTAAAATC
>JAMKCH010017516.1:0-22639 GCA_023653785.1 Ophioderma brevispina | reverse complement strand
TCAAGTGGTTTCTTATCTGGGCCATCTTCATCTACTCCATTTTTGGTTCCACAGGGCTCTACTTTGTGACCACCGCTTTTCTCAGTCTTCATGATCCACTAGTAGATGTTGATGAGAGCACCCCTATATCTGTACCCAGATGACTCGATTCACCATATTTTACCAAATCATATCACAGGCAATAATAACAGCAAGGCAGCACCTGCAAGCTTGAATATGAACCTGGAGGGTAACTTACAAATGAAAAGTGACCCTTGAGCCATCCAGTTGTGAAGCCTTGGCCATCTTTAGAAAAGCGAATCTAACAAGGGCCCAATCTCTTTGGCCATACCAACTGGGCAGAAATTATGACTTAGGAAACTTAATATTTCTGCTTGACAAAAAGCTTACTGGAACTAAGCACATCTCAATCATTGAAGGGTAATTGCTATCATGCTAGAATCCACATAGAGAGGTCACAGTATACAATTCCGAAGTATGTAGCCTCATCAATTTAGTCAGGTTCCTTCTGTAATTTTTGTTGGCTGTTTATGGAGATTAAGAAAACTATAGCATTTTCTGAAAGCTTATGGTTCACCAAATGAGAAAATCATGTTGGCATTTTTTTAAAATTCCCCTATGGCGGCCATTTTGAATTCAAATGGCGGCCTTTTTTTGCTCATATCTCGGTCTCTGACACTATTAGAATCACGATTCTGTTGTCTATACCCTGTTTTAAGGGTCAGGATCCAATAAGATCATTTATAACCACATCAGATCATTTGGTTTTGGGGGCCATATTAAATTTCAAAATGGCCGCCAATAAAGTTGCTTTTGGCCCATATCCCAGTTTCTGAAACTGGTAGAGGCATGAATTCCAGTGTTTATATCTATGTTTCCATGGTCTGGGAATTCAATAATATTTTTATAGATACCATTGGCTCACTTCTTATGGCAGCCATCTTAAATTTCAAACTGGCGCTATGCAGTAGTAGTATTTACAGTTTGTCCCTGAAAATATAATAAATGCACAACTTGAAGTCTTGACATTGTCTGTTCTGTCATCCTGTAGGAATATTATCTGGTATTTTTTTTATCCAAAAGTCAAAATTTAAGATGGTGGCCAATAATGACCACCTTTATAATCTTTTAAGTTACTATATATCTGAATATCTGTAAATGTTTTTAGTTACATCATCCATGTACATGAATTGTAATTATAATCTGAGCTATAAGTCCCCCCCCCCCTTTTGCATGTAGAAAGTCAATCATAATTTTGGCTTCGTTTGCATACTCCCTTTCAGACGGGGTCATATTGCCATCATCAAAGATTGTTCTTTTTAAAAACCTCTTAATTGCCTTCCTGTTGTACTTTGTTATATAGGGTATCAAAAACAATACCCTAAAGGCCCCCAATTTCAAGCTTTATTAAGTTTACATAAATTATTTTACACTTTTATTTGGGAGAAAAAAATATGTCACTAGCTTTTCAATACAGAAATTCCCGTTTGATTCGATCCTAAATGACTGGATTGAAACCAATGAATAAAATCACTGTTTTTTCATTGTACCCCATTCAGTTGTTTATGCATACACCTACTGCCAATATTGGGTGATTGGATGGGCGTACTCGTGCTCTTTATTTTTTTTATTCTCATTGCAAAGGCTGTAGAAAATTCTGTCAACATAATCACTCTCTAAATGTAAAAGAGTGAAAATCAACTCTTTAAGGATGACATCGAGGACCATTTTTTGTTGAGTTAATTTTACACTCTTTAAAAAGTTAATTTGTTTAAATTACTACTCTTCATGTGATAATGTCACTCTCATAAATTGGAATAGAAAAATTCCCCGCCCTCAATTCACTCTCAAAAGAAGGGAAATTTTAACTCCAACAGAGACGGGTCCCCCTGGTAGTCACTCTTGAAAGAGTATTTCACTCTTTCAATTATAGAGAACAAGACATATTCAAGAGGATACCATGCAGTATTAACCTGTTTAAATGATCAAAACTTTGTTAGGATCATGTAAAGTGCTTGAAATCTTCTTATGCATCTGACATCTGTCCGGTTTACAGTGAAAAACAGAGTTTCTATTCAATTTGGCCACCATTCATTAATTTCGGACCCGAACACACGCGTTGTCTGTATGAAAGCTATGAATAATAATTTCCAATATGTAAAAATAATATGTAGAATTTTTAGTAAACACCTTAATTGGGGCGCTTTTTTTTTTTTTTTTTTTTAGGGTAAAGGTTTTTTTGGACACCCTGTATCATAAAAAATTTAACACATTTGATATGTGCCTTTATCAATTAAGGTAAAGCATTTAATTTCGTTTGGCCAAACACTATAATATATAGTTTATGAGTAATGAACCGTGAGGTAAAACACATGATAGGATAATCTATAGTATAAATTAAGAAACAGCACAATTCAGACAAAAACAATTACCATGAGACAATATATGCCAATTCAAGAAACTCTTTGGAAGTTTAAATTTCCACTGCTTTCTTAAATTAACGGTGGACCTGGAGTGGCGAACAGATATAATCAAGCTTCCATGGCTAGGGGTCCATGTCTTAAAGCCCTGTACCCACTGACCTCTTTTGAACGAGGAAAGGAGGAGCATCTTCTTATCTTCAGATCTTCAGACTGGCCTGCCAGGAATAAACAAAGTGCGGTATTCGGACAAGTATGATTGCAAGTGCCAGAACATACATTGTAGGTAAGAAGCATAAGCTTTAAAGACAACATGGTCACTGGTCAGTAGCCAATGGAGCTCTTTGAGGATTGGCGTAGTTGGTGTCCTTCTGTCCTTTTTGTTGAATATGGGATGGCCTATATTCCTTTGACCCTTAAAAGTCCATATATGATATTTTTGTTTTGTTATACATGCTCCAATTCAAGTGGTAACAGACCTTTAAAACCTAGAAATTGTTAAAATATTGGTATAAAATCCAAAAATCGTTTTTTTTCCCTCAACATAACAATTCCACGATGCCGCCAATATGGCTAACTGAACAACTAAAAAACTATTAATTGTCAGTTATATATTAAGTTTTATCATTATAAAGTTACAGGCAAAAGTGTAAACTAAAGTCAGAAATAATATCTTTCCCTTACATATAAAATCATATCTGTCATATTTGTTTCAACAGCTCACATTGTCAAAATGGCCATCTTCCGAAATCTTTAAACTTAACTGCCATATGCCTATCATCCAAGAACTCCTAACCACGCTAGTGTAAATTTAAGTATGGTGAGGTATATTAAATAATTTTTGACTCATCAGAAACTAGTAAACCTAAAACTTCCAAGTTGGCAGCCAAAATGGCCACCTTGCAAATCTTTGAACTTCAATTGGTCTGTTATATATATATTTGTAATATATTGTTACATCACCCAATACGGGGGGGGGTATTAATTGTTTATAAAAGGATGGATCCAGCTTTTACATTAAAATTTTTATTTTGACATTTTTGATTTGTTAAATTAAGCATTTTTAAAATTCACAATAAATTTCACCTTCAATATATTTGAAAATTATCCATTGCCATCGGCAAGTATTAATCTGTAATATATTTTTGGACAACTAACAGTTTGATTAAATTAAATGCAGTAATATGACATATGATATATCTTTGACTACACGGCCTATAAGAACTCTTCGAAAGCCATGATCTGATTTTTCTCTTTTGTTAACCTTGCATACACTTCAATATGGCGGCAAATATTGGCATCTTTCGGATCTTTAAAACCTGTTAAGTGCTAATATTTAGTAATGTATTGGCCTCACTTCAATTATGCATATTTAACCAAATAACAATCTTGAAATATGACTTTGTATGATTAGAGACCTATCTCCTACTTTGTTAACTTTTCTCGTAAATTTCCTGTATATGCTAAATATATGATTACCGATAGTAGGACATTTTGGATATGTTTTGAGATCTTTGAAGGCGGCCATTGTGGCTGCCACCTTGAATTGTGAGCATGTTTTACGAAAGCAAAAACACCCGATATCACCTTCTAATAGACAACTTGAACACGTCACTTATAATTTACCCCTTTATTCAAACCAATTATGGATGTGATAATAACTAAATATAGAGAGATATTTCTGTTTTTTTGTGTAATTTCTAGCTTTTTAAGATCTTTGAATGCAGCATACAGGCCGCCATCTTAAATTGCGAGCCTGTTTTTTTTTAAGTGTTTATAACGTATGTCAGTGTCAGAAAATGTCTATACGCGTTTAATGCATGGTAAAAGACACAAATTTTGGACTTAAACTTGTAACATTATATTTTTGCAGGGGACCCTCATAGATTATAGTTCACTACTAATTGTTCACATACATTTAGGCAAAACGGTTTTTACTTGGCAGCCATTGGCAAAAATTCATATGGCTGCGATGTCCAAATGATCTGTTTGGTAACAATGTTCTTTTATTCCCCCCGGACCCTGAATATGGGTATAGCCTGGGGGTATACGTGGTGGGTCCAAAAAAAGGTTTACCTTTATATCTGCAATCTTCAAAATGGGTGACATATTACAGGTTTTTGAAGATATTTTTAATTCAATATCTTGTTATACCCTGGTGAAAACGGCGTTCAACACACAGCTCAAATAACAAAAATGGCGGCCAAATAGTGAAAAATGGTCAAAACCCACTTTGCACACACGTACGTCTATGGGAAACCATTATGTTGAACAAAATCATACCATTGCGTGAACTGGAGGCCTACGCCTTAACTAACTACTGACGCACCATTGAGGTGTGGTGAAGTGTTTACTTTCCCCTTTTTTTGAACTGAAAAGAAATAGTCTGAACCGTGAAACTGAACTTGAAAATGCTTATTTGCATAATAATTAAGTTGATTTCAAATTGGGAGAGGTTTTAAATTGAAAGATACATGCATGTTTTTCTTGCCATGACTGATCGAGACTCTGCATGTACATTTTCAATGTGCATGATTTGGGACAAGTATCAATAAAGAGAACATTTTAGCCTTTTTATTTAAATTTAAAGATAAACTTGAAATAATTTGAGGTGTCTTAATGTCTTACCTTTGTGGTTTTATCAAATACCAAGTCCCATTATGGGGTTGCATTGTTCAATGTGTGTATCAAGCTATTCTTGGATATAATTTGTGAACGCCAACAGAGTGTCAGAGACTTGCCGTGTGGTCAAACTGGTTTTTGACCTTTTTTCTCTAAATGGCGGCATTTTGTCATTTCACTTGTTTTCAATGCCGTTTTCACCAGGTTCAAACAAGATATTGTAGTTAAAAGTACTTCAACTATTTTGATTATGGTCTAACCCACTTTTGAGAAATTTTGCAACGAAAAAAGTGTAACTTTTTTTGGACCACTGTATACACGAGATTCAAGATTTTCTAGTAGTAGAGACCAGAATGTGGTCAAAACAGCATCCCCTTGGTGGCCATTTGAAGTCAAGATGGCTTCATAACAAGTGGTCATTTCCGTATTAATGTATTATGGATTCTCCCCTGCAATACATCGGTATAGACGCCACAATCATGTCTCTACTAGTTTTTCAGAGACAGGTATGGCAAAAAACAACTTCCTGGCGGCCATTTTGAATTTCAAGATGGCCGCCAGAGCTACATGATCTAATGGTGTTGCATTGAGACGACATTCTCCAAAATAGGTTTAGATGGTGGAAGTACATTTCTATGTTCTTTTAAAAGCCCCGATATAGCATTATAGGTCCAAAAATGGCGCTGCATTTTGAAATCCAAGATGGCCGCTGATACCCTATTTTAAAAAATGCCAACATTGATTTTCTGTTTCTGTGACATCTTAACTGAGAAAAATGCAAAAAAGTAGCAATCTCCAAAAAGCCAACAATAAAAATATTTTTGAACATAGTGAACCTTACTACTTGTGCTGAATGACTGCTTCTATCACCTCCCGTAATTAAGCCACTTGACTCCACCCAAGGCAAAGAATTACAACACATCGGTGTGAATGTGAATGAACAGCCAGTCAGACTGACTAATATCCCTCCTTCTTATTGACCCAGGTGGCTGCTACTACTGCTGCAATCTATAAGATACACCACCAGCTTATCCACCAGACCTGAGAGCATGCTTACCTCGCATATGTGATCAAGGAACTACTCTGACCAGTCTGTCCTGCCAGGAAATGCACTCATCCAACCCCAGAGCATCCAACCAGTCTCAAGAACCTCACTCTCTCCCAGAAAGTGAAGTTAAAGAAATCGGCAAAAATGGCTTCTGTCTCTTCAAAAGCCGTGCATCAGCATTTGCTTTCAACATTGTGATGTAGCACGACCCCTTAATGCCTTCATTCTAAGCTGCTTTACTGTGCACCACTGATTGGCCCTTAGGTTCATGCATGGTGCGTTGTTCCCGTCAGTCCATGACTGGTCATACCTTGTGGCTATTCACCTTAGCATATTTAACAAAGCATTTTACAAAATGAGCTCAAGTGACCATAGACGACCTTTGACCTCATCCCCAAACACCCCATACGACCCACCCACATCATGGATATTATGAGCATATTTGGAGAACACCATGCCATTCTGTGCAAAAGATATCACAAGAGTGGCCAACTTTGAAGAACAGCTGAAATGTCTCCCAACTAAAAAAAATGAGAAAAAAAATGTGTGAAATCCAGCAAAAAATCAGGCTGAAATAAATGAAAATGTGTAAATTTTGGCAAAAAAGAACTGAATTCAGTTTTTAAACTAGATTCTCATGCTTGTAATACTCATTTCTGTGGCAGGACTTCGAACAGAGTATACTTTTTTTTATTAAAAGTGGACTTCCTTAACCCCCTAAAATAGTCCCTTTTCGACTCTCATCACTAAAAAGTAGACTTTCTTGCCAAAATTTTCTCTAAATATTGGATCTTTTTATCAAATTTTCAGCAAAAAGTGGACCTTTTTATGGATGGGGGGGGGGGAGGGGGGGCACCCCGTGTGTATGGGCCTATGTGGAAGAATCATTTTAAATATTTACCCAATGACCTCAATCACCCCAATACATTTCACCAAATATCTTTTATGAAGTGTCAAATCACTTTTTATGGCCTACTCCTCACTGGCCAATCTGAACCCATCCATTTCTGTTGAAAAAAAATCAGTTGATACATGACTTCAGTAATCCCTAGGTGACCTTCACACAAAATGATTCCTTGATGACCTTTCACCTCAAATTCCCACACACTTCCTGTCCCCATCCCCATTGATCTTCCCCACCATGATCCATGAGAGTCCATCAAGAGTTGGAGGAAGCATGCAGTATAATAATAATACTGCATAGGTGTATGAGGGAACATTACTACACTTTTCTCCTTGTACTGTAGTGTATATAATAAATTTCAAAACAATTCAAACTCTTAAGTTTTTTTTTTAAAGAAAAAGCTTGAAAAATATTTGATTTCTGTGTCGGTCATTACAGGGATTCATACAATTTACCTCTAAGTCTTAGACAACATGCTTAAGTGACACCACACAACAAATCAACAAAGAGAAATTCATTCATTATAAAAAGCTTTTGACATTTCTTAACAAAAGCAAATATAAACATGAAATGTGAATTACAATAATTGACAACTGAAATAAGCACCAATATTAATAATTTAGCAACATAAATTCCATAAATCTGTCATCTATTTTGTACAAACAGGCAAAAAAAAGGAAAACTAAAAAAAACCCCACAAGTTGTCCTGCAACCAAGTCCAACAATATAAAGGGGGAAATCAAATCAAAATAAGCAAGATGGTACAATCAAGAAAAATTAATCATTTGTTGAATCAAAATCCAGTTTGTGTGTCTCTCTCTGGCTTAAATTTGCTGAAAACCTCATCTCAATTGAACTTACGGTTACAGAGACATGGTAACTTCAATATCGCTTATAACAATGAAATACAAAGAAAGGTGAACATAAAATTGGCGATACCTCAAAATTAAGAGTAGGACTTAACAAAAATATCTTTTTCGGTAAGCATGCGCCCCCCCCCCCCCAACGAATTCTTTGTTCTGGGAGTGATACTAAAGGAACAATATCTCGGAAATGTTAGGTAATTATTTGGGGGTTTTAAAAGGCACTATCAGTGATTTGCTAAATCAGAAAATCGAAAAAAAAAAAAAATCATCAAAATCAATTTTTGCATTTCTGTAACAAGTATCGGTATCCTAATACCCTGCAGTGCCACAAAGGACTGAAAGCAATCTAATAGGGACAAAATCATACATTTTAGTCATTACGGTCGTACGGACACTTACTACAACACGATAATTGTAATGGGGATTCATATCTTTGAGCACATGTTTTTCTTCCTTTTGTTAAGTTTTCAGTTGCAAAAAAATAACTTATGAGAATTCTACAGACTTGTCCTTCAATTATAAGCCATTTCTGCAAATTTTAAATATTTTTAATCTTTGGGGTGAATCAATGATAGTGTCTTTAAGCAAATTGAAATCCAGAGAATGGCACTAAACTTAATTTAAGTTTGCTTGTCAAATGATTTTGCTTGACTGCATGACATATTTTTAATGAACTGGTGATATCACACACTTTTATTGTACACTTGATGTTAACTGCTAAACACAGGGTTTAGACAGAAGAAAAAAAAACACATCCAGTTTAGTCAGACATCATTCTTCTGGACAATGATTAAAAAAACAAGTTGCATCCAGTTTTAGATGGAATGGTCAAATCATGCTTCACATAATTATATTGTTTTCGAAAGAAAAATTCTCTCCTTAAGCTGAACTTTGTGTTTTTGAATACACAATATCAAATGACTAATAACTTTGTGCCCTTTTTTACATAATAAATATGCTCTTGTATTTTTCTTGGCTACAACATGTCATATTTCAAGAGGATTTCATCCAAATAAAGCATATTTCTTTGATTTCTTGATGCAATATTGAACGTACACATTACGTCCACGATGCAAAATATTCTCCTGATGTGATACTATTGTTTTTTACTAGATTCTGTCATGGTTTAAACTTTTTTTTGGCAAGTGGACCTCAAAAATGATTTCAAATAGGAAACAAAGGGTCACAAGTCTAATTGACTTGTACTCAACCCTACAAAAGAAATGAACTAGCCTTCCAATACCTTCACATAAATGAGAGCTAATGCAAACTGTTAACCAATTCCGTTGGCACAATTCATTAACTTATTATAAAATATGCCCTCTAATTTTGGCATATGATTTGTGATACCCAGAACACATGGTCACCGTGTCAATTCATAATCACTTAACTGTGTCCTTGTAAGATGAGCATATTGTAATGTACAACAAAATTTTTTTGGGACATCCCCCAATGGCTACTCCTTACGGAACTTCAGATAAATTGTACATACGCCACAGTGTTTTTTCAACAAAAAATATTTTTCAAAATGAGCTTAAAGCATGCACCTCGGAGACTGTTAGAAGGGTAAAACTATATCACAGAAAAACAAAAACAAAAGTGAATTTGCATTTTACAGACAATTAATTTGCAAACATCAGCTTTAATTTATGATGACTAAGCTTCAATTGAAAAAACAATAACAGAATCGGGGTTTTATGTTGGGAGGACTTTAGTAACAAGCACCATATACAATGTGAAATTGCCAATTGTGTGGTAAAATGATGTAGGCAATTACTAGTGCAGTAAATTAACTACGCCCACCAATAAAAGTGCGTTTGACAAGAGGTAGATATACTTAGCCCTAAAGATAATTTTTAAGCTGTCTGCACTGTGGGGTACAACATCCATCATGATCATAACCACACTTATATCCTATAAAGTAGCTCCTTGCAAATTGTCATCATCTGAAAGGTTTCAATTACACAAGACATTGTCTTTAAAAATAAAATTTTTGGGGGGGGGGGGGGTACATATGCCTGTCAATATAAAAAGAAGATACTGCAGTTTTCTCTTGGAGTATCAGCATTTCCTCCAAAATTCTACACATGGATCTTGTCATTTACAACTTTACAAAGGCATTGGTCCAATATTCTTCAGGGGGTTAAGAGTTGAGGTGAATAAGTGTGTGTGAGAGTCTGTCTGTGTGTGTGTGTGTGTGAAAGTCTGTGTGTGAGTGTATGGGTACACACCACCTGCAGTTGAACAGGTGTTTATAAGGTCGGTAAATGAACACGTAGGAGTGTGTGTGCATGTTATAGTTAGTAACATCATGTAAATTTGAAAGGAGTACAAAGCAATCTTCCAATATCCTATAGATGAGATAGGAACTTTTTTTCTTTTAATTCTACATTAATTACACCAACCCTATATATAGGTGTAAAGGAGCAGAATTACAGGGTAAAGAATTCTATCTTGTAACTTCAGTATTTCCCTATGACTTCCCTCCAATTCTGGTATAAATGAATCACTTTTCAATGATTACTGTAGAATCCATTCAGTATGTATTTTGGACTAAATATAATTTGAATATATGGGCAGATATTGGGGGGGACAAAGGGGGATGTTTGCCCCCCCCCCCAATTTTTTTCTTGCCCTCCCGAGTTGCCCCGGCCGAAAGTGAAAAATGAGGATTTTTGGAAAAACACAAAATTTGGCGGATTGGGGACAAAACTACTCAAAATTTGGGGAAAAAATCAGCGATGTTGGGCCAAAATTGGTTAAAAATCTCCAAATATTTGAAAAAATATGCCCCAGAATTTCACTTTTGCCCCCAAAATGTCATTTTGCCCCCCCCCCCGTTTGCCCCCCAGAAAAAAGAAGTCTGGCGCCGCAATGCAGACATACATTATGCAGATTTTCCCAAGATCTTATCGTGTCCTCCTTACAAAAGGCAAACATCCCTATTTCACAAAAGTTAAGATTAATCTTAAGGAATTAAGAAGCGTGATCTGTTAAGCTGCTAGCATTTCCTGAGATTTGTAAGAATTGTATGTAGGTGAAATTAATAACAATAGGCCCCAGGTGTAAATGAACAGACTAAGATTGAACTTGATAAATTCTCAACGTAAGAATTTTTTTCAAATTTTTTCTTTATTGGCTTAATTTAAAACAAATTTTAACTTAAGAAGAACAAGGCGGTCTTTCACGCGAACCAAAAGGTCCCCCCGCTAGTCGCGGTTTGCGGTAGGAAAAGTAAAAAGAAAAGTAACATAACTAAAGATCACAGGGAGGCTTGTGATGGAAACCAGAGGCTCCTACCACAGCCAGTTTCAATACATTGGATGACCCAGGTGGACCTTGAAAACTTCTGGTATCAATGTTGCACCACCAACCAAGTTTCATGACCATAGTGATTGCCTCAGTGACCAGAATGACCTGAAAAAAAATGGCATAAAAATGTTGACTGACACCCACAAGGTTTCTGACCATACAACCATGCATAGTTGTTTGACATTGGATGAACCCTGCCAGACCTGAAAATGACCTTCAAAAGTTTTGGCATGAATAGGACCACCACCCACCAAGTTCATCATCCTACCACATGTTAAGCAGATTTGACCTTGAATGACCTCACATGGCCTTGAAATGACCTTCAAAATTTTTGGCACCAAATGTTGGCACACCCACCAAGTTTCATACCTCCTACCACAATTGACAAAGTTTAAAGATTTGACCACATGTGACCTTTGACCCATGGCAAAGACCCATCATCCGACTCCATCGCGCTTTACTTAAAGGGGCGTGTTGATCGTCTTGGGGACCACCCCTATTTACCCGGAAGTAGTATCGATTTTGAATCAGAGGAAAGGCCGTATTTTTCTCATTGTCGTCCTAACAATTTGAGCCCTCGGAACCATTGTCATCCAAGATATGAACAAAAAAAAAACGCCGTTTTAGTGGTTAACCACTTTTATTAGCACGTATGGAATGGGCTTTGAACACATGCCATTTATTGCGTCTACCATAAAAACCGCAAGTTTTGTTTCCCACGGGACTTGATGGGGTGGATGTGCAAGTGCCAGTCTTATATCAAGTAGAGAACACAATACACATAAATCGGACAACCACCTTTAAGCGAACATTATGGTGCAAAGAGGACACCATAACTTGCTTCATCAAAAGAATCGTGTTGACCAAGGTTTATAGCAATTTAACCCAATTGTTTTACATATTTTTTACCTCATTTGACCTTTGAACCCATGACCCACAGACCCCACTTCGGATCCCACCCAACGGTACTCAAGATAAACTATGTTGCGAAAGAAGATGGCCCCCCCCACTTGCTGAGCTCAAAGATATCGCGTGGGACACACACACACACAAGCAAGGGTGCACCGGGGCAGCATTTCTATAGTCACCCCCTTTGGCGCGGGGGACAATTGATAACTCTTCTTAAGTTCCACTAAGATTAATGAAATAGGACCCCAATGGAATTGAGGAAGGAATACATTATACTGAGTGGTATACTGTGGAAGTAACAACATACACATGGCTTTAATTCTGGCCTTTCACCAAACTTTTTGATTTTGCCAACTTTTGTAAAGTGGAAAAAACTTTCTCGAATATTTGCGAAAATTAAGTGCCTATTTTAACTAGCAGTACACAGAAACGTTGTATACAGCCGACATAACTTTAGTGCATTTAAATAGGTTTGAGTATACTTCAAGGAAAAAGATTTGCACTTGTAATGACAAGCATGAACTGATAAATCCATAACAAAATAATGATAATAATGAATTTTTAAAACCACTTCATGGTTTTATATTATTTTGAAACTAAGTTATTTGCACAAACTTATAATGGCACAATTAATAATGATATTCTCCTGGAAGTTATTTTACTTGGTAAGTTTGTAAATAATAGGACTCATTTATTTTTCCATAATTACTTTGGTTTTTAATCTACTCCATTGTTGGAATCTAGGCTAGGTATTTCATATACCAATTTAAAATATTCAATGATTTACGAACACCTTTGGTTATTACAATTCAAATATTACTTGTCTAAACATTACAAAGTATTATTAATCACTTACTGAGATAGTGTGTTACTTTCTGAGATATCATCCATGTCTACATGTAGTCTTGTCGTTTTGAAAGCTCTCTCCTGTTGCATTTGATGCTGCATGACTATCTGGCTAATCATGGTCATCTTGTTTTTCGATGCAATTGTGGATAGATTGATATTTTCATGCATCTTAACAGTAGACTCGCTTGGTCTTCAGCTTGACCCTGTCAGTTCTGACATGACCCCATCATCTTTATGTTTTCAGGACCCTCTGATTGTCTATGGCACTGTGTTCATGCTCTAACAAGGCATCTGTTGGTGAGTTTATCTGAGGACTCTGTTGCCTGAGCAAGACATCTGCTTGACTAACAATGAGCATCTGATGTGTCCGATTCTAACAGACTACCTGATTGGCCCAGGTGGTCGGTGCCAGGTGCTTCTAACAAATCTCCTGATTGGCCCAAACTGCTGGTTATATGGGTCCTCTGGATGTACAAAACTTCTGATTGAGTAATTGTGGAATCGTCTGTAGTAACATTTTTCCGATTGGTTTAGTTCTGAGGAGGCTGTCCTGTGTTTCTGTAAGTCTTTGCATCTGATTGTGACCTGTACACCCTCTTGAGTTTCTTGGACTGCATAGAAATACAAAATCTTTCATTCATTAGAACAAAAAAAAAAAAAACCCTCTCTTTTTTTTTGGTTGCAACTGACCCTAAATAAATTACAAAATTATGTGAATTCTTTTTTTTCTTTTTTTTCACTTATCTCACTCATTATTTTAAAATAATCTTAAACATTGTCTATTTTACATGCATGGACCAAACCCTTTTTGAAATCCCCTCAAAATTCCAAATTACAATCAGTTTGGTCAAAGAAGATATCAGTAACTTCCCACAATGCATTGCTTTCCACTGGAGGTTTTGTACAGCTACTGATGTGAATCGTTAGAGATGAACATGGCTAAATTAACAGTACTGATCACACAAACTTACATTTGAAGAATGTTTTTTGCACTAATGATTCACTGACTAGCTGTAACAATCTCCATTCGAGCCAAGGGATTTTGGGAGCTACTGAATATCTTCTCTTAGTTGGCCCATAGAACAGATTGGTTTGTTGACATGTTTATTGGAGTTCAAGTGGTGGGGGAAAGGTTGTGAATCACATCAAGCTCCTCCCATGGAAAATTTATGATTGGAGGGAAACTGACTTTTTAGATAAAGAAATACCATAAAAAAAATTGTTGGAAATCTGGGGGGAAATGGTGGCTCGCTTTCCTGAATATACAATTTTTTCCAACCCTGCTCACGGTAGCTCTAGACTTACAGCTTATACAACTATCATCAGTTGATTATGTGAAGTATACCACTCTAGTAAGAGAGCCACTTGTCTTGCAATAAGAACGTCTAATAATTGGGACACAAAACAGTCAAACACGAATCACCATAACTTCTAATATGCCTGATGACATATGCAGTACAAGAATTTCGAGATGAATAGATGGATGTTGGCATTCATGTCTGATACAAGTAAAGTGGTAAATTTCAAAAATGCATAACTTATGCCCATTATTTCTATGTCAGAAGTGTTTTGTGGGTTAAGAGAAATTTGTGAGTGGGCATGTGAATACACATTCCTGCCTCTAGGATAGGTGTTTATATAGCGTTTATGGCACAGACAACTTGCTCAGCCTACCTCAAGAAATTGTGACAATAATCCTTGAAGAGCACTGGCACATTTGAAAAATAGTGCGCCCTCAAGATTTTTCAAATTGATATTTTTGCATGGTTTTTAAGGCTTTATAACAAAGCTCTCACCCGAAATGATAAGAACCAATTCAGCTTCCTTATGGGTAAAAGGAACGATTTTATAATTAACGTCCGCCGGTGACGTTAAATTCAGAAGATGACGAAATTCGCGTTTAACACAAGAACAACGCAACGCCGTTTGCATGTTTCCCACGCTATGCACAATGCTTGATCGGTCTATAACCTTGTGGTTTTAATATCAGTGAGTACGAGTCAAAAATATTCATGTAATATACACATTTGTTGATTAAAGTTATGGAAAACTTAAATTTGGCCGACCAATACCTTGGATGTCTTTAATCCTCATATCAATGTCCCTATCTGTTTTGGGGTTATGTTATTTTTATGTGTAAAATATATCTCTGTTCTTCCAATGGCCTAGACTATCATTTGAGAGCAAATTGAAGATATTTCATATTTTGTGAAATGTGCAGTGCCGCTTTAAGATTAAAGTTGGACTTTACAAATGGGACATTAACATAGTAGGTTAACATCTTATTATGTGGGTGAACTCACGTTCGGGTGTTGTGAAAAAAAAAATTGGGGTGTTGGGTTAGTGGGCCTTCTGGGCATCTTGCAAAACTTGATTACTAGATTACGGTAATTATTAACGTGACATTCAGAGATTTTGTGAGAACGATGCCCTCAATTTTTTGACAAAGCCAGGTTTATACATTTGCACAAAAGCCTACTCCAAAATTAATAAGGCAAAAATCTTTCATATGAAACTAGAGTGATATTTTTTTGAAATGTTGGCAACTACATTAAACTGAGCCTATGGGGAACTAAAATGTTACAAGAATACTAATGAAATAACATAGAGTATCAATTAACGAGGGCAAACATGCAGAGGTTATGATCACTATCAGATCTCTGAATGTCACCTTAATGCACCTCCGGAGTGTCTTTGATGTGGTAAACATCTTTGGAGTGAGTTGTGATAGTAACTGGCTGTCTCTGGTGAGATAGAATCACAAAACGTGTACGTCCATCTGTCATCTGTGTCTCTAACACGGGATTTATTGCACTACAATCGGCTACAAGAGTGCGATAGGAAAGCAATTTTAATTTTCAGCTGTCACACATCTCACTTTTGAAGAGACCTAGGAAGGTTATTTTAGTAAATTATGGCTGCCATTTTGATGACTATTTCACAGAAATGGTGCATTTGCATGTATTTTAAAGATTCATTTATTTAAAAAGATTCAGGGTGGTCAGTGGGCATATCATTGATTTCCTGAAAATTTATTGGACATTGCCCCCAGCGGCCAAATGATGTGCACAAGCAAAGGTTGATGCGGGAATTTCCAAACAACAGGCTATAGAGTTTAAAGGGGGATTTCCATCCTGCCAAGTCAAAACCTGTAATAGTGAATATTCACGTTTGTTTTTTAGAGGTACTGGGTTAGCATTTGTTTCGAGGTTGGACTTCTTTTGCATGTGGCCTCTTAAATGATTAAATATTTTTAGGGTGGTTTGATTGATAATTTGATATTATTTGTTAATTTTTCAGTTGAAAATAAAGCAAATTATGTTTCAGCAACTAACTCTGCTCTAAAGAACATGTCTAAAAACACATTACAAAAAGATTCTCCATCAGTCACAGAAAAACATTTAACTTTTTACAAGAATGTACTTTTGAAGTCTTTTTTGTCCAAGAAGATGTTTTTAAAAAATATCCCATCGTCAGGCTGACAAATCTATACACAAGTAAACACCCCACCATTTAGTGAATTCTTTTGTACCTTGCCTATCTTGAAGTAGTATAGTTGATGTGAAAGAGCTTTCTATACAAGTCTTACCATCTTCAGGTTCTGTGTGAGGGTGACTGTTACCGTCTGAGCCTGTAGACTCCTCCTGCTGATGGTCGTTGCCTGCTGGTTATTTTTTTGCCCCCCACCAGACTTTGTTATATGTTGTGGTCCGACCCCTGCTGGGATTTACGGTGGGGAGGAGAGGTCATAGCAGCCAAATCAGCCAACTGTAGCATAATCAAATACAAGTGAATGAATAACTTTCGAAAATCAACACTGATACATCAAAAATAGTAATAATCACTGCGTTTTTTTTACCGTAAACACAGACCAAAGCACTGTTAATTGTATCATGTTATTATCATGTTGCCATCACTAAAAACTCTCACAAAATATTCACTTTACCCTGTGGGGAATCTGTAAACCCTCTTGCCCAATGAAAAATTAGTGATTTTTGCACATGTGCCAATTTACAGTGAAAACAGAATAGGCCTATACACCTATTAACCAATTTAATATTAAGCTTGCCTCCCCTGGAAAAAATATGTGCCCCCCCTGAAAATGTATGTGCTCCCCCCCCCCCGTTTCCCCCCTGAAAAAAGCTGGTACACCACTAGGGGGGGGGGGGGGGTGCCTCCCCCTGTGGGAAATCTTGTCCCCCTCTCTTGCCCCCTGAAAAAAAATTAGTGAGTTTCTGCACACGTGCCAATTTACAGTGAAAACAGCATAGGCCTTTATCCTATACCACAAATTGTAATATACATGTTGTCCCCCAAAAAATGAACGTGCCCCCCTCTTTTCCCCCTGAAAAAAGCTGGTTACGGCCCAATGGCCAGCCAAACAATTACATTATTTTTTGCTTTATTTGTAAGCACTTTGAGCCCACCTAATTTGTAAGGCCCTAATCAGATGCTATTTGGTTGCCATATGTATCATAATTTAGTGCAACTTTTCAAATACAACCACATCCAAATTAACAAATTAAAATTCTTTCAGAAAGTGTAGGCATTCTTTCCACAATCCATTGCAAATAAAACTGGCTTGATTTTGTGACACAGCGAAAAAATAAAGTTCGATTTGGATCACTGCTTTTCTTGTATGATTTGTAGAATGGAGATCTAACACTATGAGTTACAATACTTCTGGCACCAAGGACCACAGTTCAGTGGTTGCACTTGTACAGTTACATTGACATGCACTAAATACCCTCTGTGTGATCGGGGTATCATATATCTACCCAAAAAACAGGGAGTGTATTTCTAAATAAATTTCGAATGGAAGGTATTGAACTGAGCAAAGAAATGAGATTACTAGCTAATAGGGTAAGTACTACAGATACAGGCACTACAGGAAATAATTCGCCTTGCTCAATAGCTTTCAGCGGCCTCATACACATGATCTGACTGTATTAATTGTTGGGAAGTAGTAAGGTAGGTTGTGGTCTCTAGGCATGTGTCCTGGGTTGAACAACTTTTATTGCATTACATAGTTCTGAATCGACAACAATGGGATAGTTAAAAAAATGGTAAGTCTAGAATATATACTCTGTCCAGCTGAAGTACGAAGTAGCGACGCGGGGCGTTATACAATGAACCCAATTTTAAGCGCGCACGTAGGGAAAGCACAAGCTTCCATTATGGAAAAGAAATCCCACCTCATTGTGTTTGGGCTGTGATGGCCCATTTTTTTTCCTGAGTACTATTGTCTTATGCTTTTACTCTAACAATAAATATTATTATTATTAAGCGGCCACTGCAACTGGAAAGGCAGGCACGGTATACGCGCGAGTCTGTTACTTAATACTTCAGACGAGACAAAGTGTAGTGGGTCTAATGTCATACAGGTTAGAGTTGAAAGGACAATTGGGCATAATACGCGAATAAAACAAACCCCAATTTATTGATGTCTATTTATTTATCTACCTGCCACAAATTTGAGGCTCAAGCGCCCAACCAAAAACCAAGTGACCATATGGGGGGGAAAAAAAAGATCCGACTATGGAGAGTCATGATTTCGTTGCCTAACTTACTCTCACGTACTTGACAAGTCTAAACTAATCTTAATCCTATGTTATGGATGGGGGTTCATTGATGAGGATTTTGGGTATGAATAATGTTTATCCGGGGGGCGTTAGCCGAGGGCATATATAAAACAATGATCACACTTCATTTTATTTACGAACCACTTATCGAATGAAACAATAATTACTGAAAAAAAAAACGATAATGACAAGCTGTAATTATCTAAATAATAAAAAAGTCATAAAATATATACTCACCAAATTTGTGAGATTGTTCTATTTATAAATGGTATACTTACGAATGATTCCAACAGTGCATTTTTTGTGCTCAACAAAAGCCACAGAACCCTTATGCCACATTAAAAAAATTTTCGGTGCGCCACATGACTACTAGCCCACCTGGTCCCACGCTAGCATCGGACGCCCAATCATATCGCACTGGCATCCATGATCCTTTGCTTATTTTTTAACCTTCCCCCAAAGGTCCACTTGCGGGGAAGGGACTGGATGCGGTTACTAGTTGGTCATTCGTAAGTATACATGTATAAAATAGAAACAATCTCCAATTTGGTGATATATTCTATTTTATCCATTTATACATTACGAAATGATCCAACTAGTGCATGCTCGTGCAAACTGGTCACTAGGTAGAGGAAGTGACTGGTATTCTCAGTTGCTACGGGGTTCACGCCATGTTGAAGTCTATGGAAGCTGATATAATTTTGCCCAATGTACATCCATATTCATATATCATGATAGCACATTTATAGCACCTCTAGTCGAAGCATATTACAATGGTATAAATATACGGCAGTCCTCACCTTATGAGCATAATGGTAATGAGGCTTAGCATGATAGCATCCTCCTCTACTCGGGTGGATGATTGACTGACGGATGGTTTGGTCACAATTTTAAAACTAGTAAGGAAGTCTGTCATACAAAACATTCTGGAACGGCTGTAGCATTCCTCAATCTGCTGATTCCATAGGCAGTAATGTTAACTCCTAAGAGAAAAACCGAGATGTTGCCTAACTTCAATGTCATGGAATAATGGACGATGTTACTGACCAGTGCGAGGCTTCAATTAAAAAGCGTCAGAGATGATCGAGGAAAGTGACCCAAGTGAAATGTTTGCTTTGCTGCGGGTTTAGGGTAAGGGATGAAAAAAGTTGGTCAGAGAAATTGAGGAATCCTAGATTTTCTTAAGAAGGTAGAGAGGAGTTAAAAATCTCGAAGTGCTCCAACTGGACACCGAATGTTATTCTCAGGATACACAGTAACGCTAGGAAGCTTGAAGAAATGTAGGCCGAGGTATAAAATCGAGGGGACTGTGTTTTGGCTAGCATACATCCAGAAACACTTTACCACTTCCGAAGAAAGAGCCGATCCGCGAAATGCCCGCATCGAATCCGAGTACGTGCACTTAAGCCGACGACTGCACGATCCCAAAAAGTTGATGAAAACTGTCCGACAAACAGTCTGGCGGTTGTTATGGATTCTCAAACCTAAATAGCCGCCCTCATTTCATTAATACTTTTGCTCAGAGGGTGCTGCTACGATGATTCGAGCCAGAAGGAGATGTACACGCTAGATCCGAGTCCGATTTAGTCACGTCGTCAACAGAAGCTGTAATCTGTATGTGGATCAACTTAGAATTTCTTCATCAGACGTAGAAGCGTTGAAGTCTACTATAGTAGTAATGGAGGTTGACTTCCTTCTAGCATCTGACTGCCAAGGAGCAGATTTCTACAGAAAAATCTTGCATTTAGAGGCGAGCTTGAGATAGGCTACACAGTCAAATAAGAGCTTAGCCGAGAAGCGTCACTCTATCGATTTTCTATTTACCAGCAGGATTGCCTTACAGGAACCGTCTAGGATGATCCCCTAATAAACTGACCAGCCTTAAAATCCCAACATACGTGACAAAAACAGGGGCTTATAAGCAGCATCCTCATGCCTGAGATTGGAAAAACTTGCCAGAAATTTAGCAATCCGATATGACCCAAACTTATAATAATAAACAGTCTCTCCCAAGCTTTTCTCGCCGCCCAGCCACTTTATACTATCAGTATGTTGGGAGTTTGAATGAAATAGTCATGCTGCAAACAGATTCGACTATGGCCTGGTAATCTAGCAAAAAATCATATGCGTAATATGAATGTTGAAATGCCACTCCACAGAAGATTCCGAGTAAGCTATCCTTTTGGCTGACTTTCCCCTGGGAAAAACTGTCTACGAAATAGATGATAACTCCAGGGAGATGTTACCGGCCTGCAGGGTAATAAAATGATTCTGGCACCACCGAGAGGTGGCGGATAATAATAGTACACATGGGGATACTCTTGTTCCTCCTTGGTGGTTTTAACGTAGGCCAACTACAGTGGATATCTGACTGATTTGCTTTTCACCGATTTCCCAGCTAACGTCTCTTTGAATCGCCTTAAAGTGCAACATAGCGTTAGCACTTAGTACATAAAAGTGGAGCTTTTTATAAATATTCGACCACCCTCCTTAATTTGTGGGACCTCATGCATTGCTTTCTAAATGTCTTCGAAGAATCTGTCGTAAATATGCCTTGGTGTGGAAGTTCTTGAAATTACCTCCACCATAAGGACCTTAGAGTTGCTAAACCATCGAATAATTCACAAACTTAGTATTCAAAGGGCTTGGTGATATATAGGTCCTGACAGTATTCTTAGTAGAAAATCCGAAGGTGTAGCTGGAAAAAGTTCCGACCACCACTCTGCCAAGAATGGTAGAACGTCTACCAAGCTGCCTCAATCCTAAGCAGCAGAACCATAGATGAGCTGTAGATGAACTTCTCTCATAATGAGCAGGATGCAATCTAAAAATTCTGCCAATTCACTCTTTCAGTTGGAAAAAAGCTTGAATTCATTCAGATCAAGAATTGACTCGAGAAACTCCAGCTAAGATCGGGAAAGAGGTTAGAAATCTTTAAGTTAGTCATGGAACCCAGTTCCTTCACCATTATAATAACCAATGTTAACTAACTATCAGACTAGACTTGTTTGGTTCTACAATCAAGCAGTCGTCGAAATAGGCGAATATCTGGATACCCTCCTTCTCAGATGTTATGCCGCTTTTTCTACTAATCTTGTAAAGGTAAGGGGAGCAGTAGAAAGACCGAGTGTCAGAACTCGAAACTGGTAAGACTGGTTGTCGAATTGGAAGCGAAGCCATAGTTTATGATGAAAAACAGGAACAGGATGTGAAAGAATCCTTTAAGTCTAACTTTGTGCCGAACCAGCCCTTAAACAACAAACTCCTAGATTAACAGCTGATGAGTTTTCATTTTGCAAAGTCTCAGACGCAATAAATATGTACAGGGAGTGTAAGTTGAGGATTGGTTAGGAGATCTCTTGTTTCCTTCGGATCTAGAAGAGTAGAACCTTCCATAGATTATTAATTGGAAAAATATTTCTTTCTTCCTAAATAACTCCTTCACTTCATTCTAGAAATCTAGCTTTGAAGGCTCTTTGGCATAGGAGTAGAACAATATCTGACTTTCGTCGGACGAGTGGTAAACTTGAATGGTAACCTTCTGAGAAGTCTGCAGAACACGATCTGAGGTTATCGAACGACGCCGGGAGAGGGAAGAAAGGATTTTAGACGACCCCACTGGCGGTCATAGGTAGGGTAGGAAGGAATCAGTTTATAAACCTCCCTCATAAGGACGCAACATCAGACGCCTCTAAGACTGGAGTAGAAGGAATAACGTCATACTGTCTGGAGCCTCTATAGCTGGATTAGCTGTCTTAATAGTCGTAAATCGACTCGAAACAAGAAACTCTGTTGCCTCTGTTGGCAGGAATATAGTAAGGGAAGCCCCCTTCTGTTGGTAGCCCATATCAAAACAAAAGGTTAGTCTGAAGAAACCTTCGCCTCCAAGTGGTTAATTTCTTGACAGCTTGATTATCTAACAAGTTGACACGATCATCTTCTTGAGAAGCTAAGCTAAATCACTGACCTCCAAAGAGATATTATCTAAGGAGAATTCAAGAGAACCGCTTGGCTGTTAAGTTTCAAAGCATCAACAGCATTATGTCTCCAGAGAGCAAACTTTGAAAAGGTTTGCAGGAACTTGATGAAGATCTGTTCATAGACACAGAAAACGAACATCTCTCAAT
>JAMKCH010017515.1:0-23013 GCA_023653785.1 Ophioderma brevispina | reverse complement strand
ACAAACAGGGACGTTCAGCTTTTTTACATTTCTAGCTTTGGGTTGGGCGCATACATCTTTAAAACTGGACGGTACTGGAAACTTGTTCACGTGTAAGTTCTATTAGTGGTACAGCGAAATTCGAAAGCGTAAACATATCACCCAAACCTATAAGATTTCATATCTGCAGACGACTTTCTTTTTCAATTTTGTTGTTTTCGTCGACTAAATGGATAAACCGGAGGATGAACCGGCAGCAAAACGCCGATTTGGACAATTATCAAAGACAGAAATAGAGCAAAAAAAAGAGAAAACATCGTGCCTAAAGCAACGATGCAGGCAAACCAGAAATCAGCAAGGGCGTTTGACGGAAAAGGGAATAAATACTCCGTTGGAGAATCTAGCGCCGGAACAATTAGCAAGCATCCTCGAATCATATCATTTTACTTCGATGCCCGGTGCTGCGTCGAGATATAGTATATTTCAAATACTAGTAATTTTCGATATCAAAAACTAGTAGTTTTTGAAATGTTACTATTTTTAGATATCGAAATTTGGTAGTATTTTGTATATTACTAATATTCGATATCAAAAAGTAGTAGTATTTGGTAACCCTCAAATAGTTGGTAGTTTTTCCTGTAAAAGCGACTGTGCACGTAGTGTTATTGGTTATAGGGCTCTCGATAAAATTCTGCTTTAACTTCGAATGTACGTGCACGTACGTGTACGAAGGAGCTGAAACACATAAAATTACTGTCCGCCACAATTCCTTTTCCCATTTAGTTTAGGCGACTAAATACGCGCGCGTACCTTTGATGCATACGTATGTGTTTCTTGGCCGTTTCTTTTGCACAGTATCATAGTATGTCTAGTGGGAATGCTGGCGTATTTTTGGCGTGGGAATTGTGGCTTCTGAACTGTAGTGTGTTTGCCGGCCATTTGTTTTGTACGTATTGACAATGTATACATGTAGACTATATTCTGCCAATTCCTTTTCACTTCGTCAAAACTACGCCCGCATTCCCGCTAGACAGAACCATGACAACGCACAAGGGAATGAACTTATATTAAAGCGGCACTGGCACATTTTCACAAAAATGAAATTTCTTCAATTTGCTCTCAAGTGATAGTCTAGGCCATTGGAAGAACAAAGATATATTTTACACATAAAAATAACACACCCCAAGCAGATAGGGACATTGATATGAGGATAAAGACATCCAGGTAATTTGTAGGCCAACTTTTAAGTTTTCCATAACTTTAATCAAAAAATGTGTATATTACATGAATATTTTTGACTCGTACTCACCGATATTAAAACCACAAAGGTTATAGACCGGTCAAACAGTGTGCACAGCGTGGGACATGCATACGGCGTGCGTGTTCTTGTGTTAAACGCCATTTTGGTCGTCTGCTGAATTAAGCGTCGCCGGCGACGTCAAATTATAAAATCGTTCTGTTTACCCATAAGGAAGCTGATTTGGTCTTAATCATTTCGGGTGAGGGCTTTTGTATATAAAAGCTTTACAACCATGCAAAAATATCGATTTTGAAAAAACCTTGAGGGCGCACTATTTTTCAAATGTGCCAGTGTCTCTTTAAGCCATTTTAACGTGTATTTCAGTTGGAGGATTATTTGGTGGTGTGCGCCCTTTGTAACCGAATAAGAAAATAATGTTCATCATTTTAATCGTCGGTTGCTTTCAATATAATCCACAAACATGCTTAAAAAATAAATAAAAATACTGCTCCAAACAGATTAATTGCAAATAATAAAAAGTTATTGACAGTTTTTTTTTATCTGTATAAGAAATTACTCCATAGAGAAGCACTGAGTACACGGTACAAAAACTACTATTTTTTAGCGTTACCAAATTTCGACGCACCATCGGACATTAACTGGAGATTTCTACAAGCGTTCAAGCTTGGAAAACTTACGTCACGGACTGAATCGATATTTGAGAGCACCGCCATTTAACAAGGATTTTGATATATTCAAGGATCCTGCATTTAGGAAATCAAAATGATAATTTCAAAGCAGCTCTAGCAGAGTTGAAAGCTTAAGGTAAAGGTGAGACTGCACACTATCCGTCAATTTCTCCTCAAGATCCGCAAAAACTTTACGCTTCCGATGAGCTGAATATAAACACACCGAGAGGACTGTTTAATAAAGTACAGTTCGACGTAAGGTATTATTTTTGTCGTCGAGAGAAAACATAAGAGATGCATGAAGAAGTACTCATTCAAAGTTGAAATTGAGTCCAACACGGGAAGAAAGTATGTTGTAAAAGCTCGTGATAGCTAACTAAAAATCACTGCGGCGATGATTCCGAGACATTTAGCGGGTTTATGTCCGAAAATCCAGTAAGCGATGATTGCCCAGTAAGATCATTTGAAAAGTACATCGCTCATCTACATCCAGATTGCGATGCACTATGACAGAGGCCCAAGGAATCTACACTTCTAAGCAACGTGTGGTTCTATAATGCCCCGGTAGGTGAGAAGACGATGTAATGCCCCGGTAGGTGAGAAGACACTGAGTTTATGAAACCACTCAGTATCAAGGCTGGATTGTCACGCGTGTATACAAACCACAACAGGTGCTAGAGTGTTGAGTAAGGGGGTCTCGTGCACCCCCTGAAATCAATTTCTAATCAATGTCTCTATATCAGAAAAATGCGTAGAATACGATTAGCTATGTTAAAAATTCAAAAATTGTCCCACGTGTCATTTTTAGGTAAATTTATGCAAAGTAGGATCCTCATTACAGAAAAATATAGTTTTCACCGTATCTCAACAACAAAAAACAAAAATTGTTCTTCTAGAGCCATTATGACTGCTTGCCATATATATTTGTATTGTCGTTTTGCTTCGGATCCAAGATGGTAGCCAACATGGCCGCCTCAAAGATCTATAAAGTATAAAAGTGCTAAATGCCTGTATTATTTAGTCGTATATTCATAAAATGAGAAAATAAATTAAAGGCTGACTCAGAGATTTCCCAAGGAGGGCGCCCTCAATTTGCAAACAAATTGTGTTTTTTGCATGTACATAATGCTTGTCCATATACTAAACACTGTGTGAAATAGCTAAGCTCAAATCGAAGTCCTTCATATAGAAATTCGCAACTTTGTTATAAATTTCCGGATCCGGAAATTTAGTTAAACACAGTATCCTACGGCACTGTATACTACACAAATGTTTACTGCATGGAAACGAAAAATCCGATACATCTCAAACTTTGGAATTGGGCATTTTAGGTGACTATCTTTAGTTCTAGTTGACTATTTTCAATAAATACACAAACAATTATATTTCAAAAATATCTGAGTCAGCCTTTAAGGAATATATGTCTTCGACTATTAGAAACTCATATCTGCCTGTTTTGCCTAGTGAGTATTATTTAACATTCAATATGGCTACCAATTTGTCCGCCTTCGAAATATGTTAAAACTTAGAAATTACTTTTTATTGTCCCCAAATCAGGGTGAAAATGTGAATTAAAGTATGAGAAATGTGCGTTTGACCAATTAAAACCCAAAGCTGGTATTTTTGTTTGGTTAACTTATTTGAAAATAAAGATGGCGGCTAATATCACCGAGTGCAAAAATCTTGTAAGTGGCTTTATTAGCCGACATCTTGTATTTAAGAAATACTACTGGAACAAAAATAGCAGTTATGAGTTACTAACTACATGTTCTAATTTGTACTTTATCATTCTTACTGGGTGCTATGTCTAGATATACGACAAAAATAGGATAATTGTCAAGGTTTAAATTCTTTTAATATGGCTATATTGACCGCCATCTTAAACTTTAACAAACAAAATTGCCAGCTGTGTGTTTATACTGGTCAAACGCATATCTCATACTTTAATTATTATTGTGAGATGACATATCCAGTTACAAGGCAATTTTCATGGGTTCAAAAGATTCTTGATGGGGAGAAATAAGTCGTTGCTTTGGATTTTAAGAATGCATATCATACAAACAAGATAGATATGAGTTTCTTGTGGTCAAGGACATACATCTTTTACTTAAATTTATAATTATATTATTATTTTTACTATACAATTAAATATTACAGGTATACGTTGTTTTTATGTTTTACAGATCGTTGGAGCGGCCATGTTGGCTGCCATTTTGGATCCGAAGCAAGATAATAATAAAAATGTGATCGACAAGAGTTCACGATGCCTCAGAAACAACATTTTGTGTTTTCTTATTGTTGAGATATGGTTTTCTGTAATGGCGATCCTAATTTGCATACATTTACATAAAAATGGTAGATGGGACAATTTTTTTAATTTTTTAACATAGCTAATCGTTTTCTACGCGTTTTTTCTGATATAGAGACATCGATTAGAATTTTTTCAGGGGGGTGCACGAGACCCCCTTCTACCCACTAAACTATAAGAGTGGGTTTCAACCAGCGCAATTTATGTCCGTAACCGGCCACAAGAGAGTGAGTTCCCTTACGCAATACCAACATGTTTCTTCTGAAGAAAAACTTACCATGGGAAGTGCTGTCGGCAGCGCTTACAGGGAAGATGCAACCACTATACAGGCTCAACCAGTTGGGAATGCGAGCGTGAATAGTCGCCCATGTCTGGCCGTGGGTTCATCGACTGTTGCTTCAGGGCTTCGGCTTCTAGACCTATGCTAGCTACATCTAGTTCCGGCTACAGTAGGCCGCCTATCATCAACTCAAATACCGATGTTAACTTTGACTTTGATCTCACAGCAGAAGAAATTGATGAATTGTTCGCGTCTTTTGAATCGGTCACAGCCCCGGCCGCAGCTATGATGACAGCCAGAATTGGGCCCGCAGTTTCGACGCGAATTTTCAAGAACATTGTCCATGGCACAAATCAACCACCAATTCAATTGCAATAATTGTACATTTGGAAATGTGACCATCTACAGTGGTAGTGGTCAATAATAGCATGGTAAGGAACCCATAATGTAAATAGTGTTCGAGGTTTGAATTTGTTGCTTTTGAAGTTCGCTGAATTTACATTGAGATTTTAGCTGTTGAAATTTGAATTGTTGAACGTTATATTTACCAAGAACTGGTCGTGCTTAGGAACTGTATGGCTTATCAATTTACTCTACGAAAACAACAACTTGCTTGTGCTAAAGCTAAGGAATTTCACGAAAACAACAACTACTTGTGCTAAATAAGGAATTGCGCGAAAACAACAACTACTTGTGCTAAAGCTAAGGAATTACACAAAAACAACAACTACTACTAAAGCTAAGGAATTGCAAGGCCCATTGATTTATAAGGTAAGTAAACATTATAATTTATTTCGTTTTCTTGTCTTTTCATTTTATGATCAAGACAGGTTGTTAAAATAGACCCGCCGAGTACAACCATCGGTGCAACAAACATGCAACTCACAGTGAGTGAACATGCAGTAGGTGATACCATTATCGGAATGGGGGAGTACATGTGAATCGAGCTTTGTTTACCAAATAAAGTGCTACAAAACACCATGAAAACACACTTTTAAAACGCTATAATGACAAAATTAATCTCCTTCTAATTAAATTAATTTTAGTGGTATGATAATGTAGCGAGATACGTAAGCCTGAGTGGAATTAATAATATTAGAAAAAGCGTATTTAAAACCTTGGTAGCGAGCATATAAATTTGGAAGAATCAACCCATGCTTTTATCTTCTTGTCATAAAAAATATATAGCTTGACCTCAAGAAACAAGAATACAAACCATGGACTATGGTAGGAGATGGCTGACGAATTTGTCTATGGTAGCAAGATGCGACGTCAACTGGTTCAACTCGAACAACGAGTATAAGGATCACTTTTGTTCTTTACTACCTTATTTTATTTTGATTGAATTACAAGAAATAATCGCAGACAGAGAAAATGTTTATGGTTGCAAACCGTTGAATTCTTCAAATGGTACAAAGACTGATCGCACAAAAAGAAATGTCAAGCCAATTTCTCAACCGAGACAAGCATTCCGATTGAATTACTATAAAGTCATAGCTTAAATATTGTATAAAAACATTAATAGTTCTGGAATGGGAACTTGTTTTGAAATCTAAGATGCCAGCTAGGCTTTTCCGAGCCTGAATTTAAATAATAATTTTACGAAGTTCGTTCCATAAAGATAATTCCGAAAATCGCTGAAGGTTCATGACAGCGAGAGTAAATTACTTTGTTTTGGTATGGAACTGCCGTGTTTACATGCATCAGCTGTTAATCAGCTGTTTTGGATCACGTGAGCGTGCGCGTAAGTATGCGATGGACGGGTAAAAACAATACGCGATCGCACTATGTCTCGGACGCTTGTCAGCCGGTGAATAATTCCATACTAGTATTTCTCTGAAAGATGCTCAATTTGTAAGTTCAGAAATTACCGTGAAATATTCCTAATACAATATCCTAGACCCTTGGCTGTCTTGCAAGCTATTATTTTTAGAAAATAGATTCAGAATTTATCCTGAAACATTCACGATGCGAGCATAAACACGGTGCGAGAGTTGCTCGTCCAAACTTTCCGTATAGACTATGGTACATGGTACAATGTTGGCCTTTTAATTAAAAATTCGTGCTCCAGACCTGGGGATTACTTATTTCCTTCACTAAAATTACAACAATATTATTTTGACCAGGAAAAACTGTGTCCCCACATGAAAAGAGTGCACATTATTTAGAAAAATGAATAAAATGTCAACTCAATTTACTTCTAGAATATTTTTTTAGGATACGAATTTCTCTCATTTTTCACGGAATCGGTTGTAGAACACCGACCAAGAACGTTTCGTCGAAGGCCTTAGTGAACAAACAAGAAGTACAAAGAAACCGCAAAACCTTGTTTTGAACTTGCCTGCCATCGTAATCAGCCCCATAGAACACCAATGCTTTGACTTTCTGTTCTGTTCGTGCACGACAGAAAGTAACTAAAGCATCATCTTACTACATAAGGCGGCGTATCGGCTTATTCATTTCAGGTGTGATCAATACATTTGGTAAGCATTCAACTATGCAACAAAACTTGGGTTTCGAAAAAATTTGTGGGCGCTTCTTTCTGGAAATCTCCTCATGTCTCTTTAACTGCTCAAGCGAACATGAGTAATGATATTCAATATCGGGCCCGTACACACTTTCACATTCGGTTACACTCGGTCGCATTGTTATTTTTGCAACGCATTTGAACAGATTTCGACTGTTTGGTCCTTGCCGCATTGGCGGAAGTTCTTCCCTTTCCTTCCTCGTTCGCGATGAAAGAAACTTTGAGTTCTACTACTGTGTGTTTCATTAAGCTTTGACCAGTATGAATTAATAATTTTTTCAAAAACAAATTGTAAATGGGACAAAGTTCAAGGACTGCGCTTAATTTGTGCTTAACCTAAATTCGCAAGTTATTGTCTTTAAACCCTTTTCTATGCAATGTTTCAAGAGCCGAAGTGAGTTTTAGTTGACTGTTGAAGAGCATACCTAATTGTTCTCTTGAGTTACGTGACATATGGGTCACTGACATCTGGACGTACATTAGTTGACATTTTATTTTCATTTTTCTAAATAATGGTCCTCTTTTCAATTGGGAGACAGCTTTTCTCCTGTTTAATAATATTTCTAAAATTTTAGAGTGAAGGAAGTAAGTAATCCCCATTGCTGTATCACGGAAAGATGGTTCAATCACAAACGTATCACACGGCCTAGTAGCTGGTTCCAAAAAAGATATAAAACGTGACTTTAAACGAATTATAAAATGATTTGTCATACAAAACGCATAAAAGATCCAAAAGAATATTTACAAGATTTTGTGCCCGCTTTTAGAAACCTTTGGGTTTAATGAGTGGCATTAGAAGAAACACTTGGCGAAATGGAAACGCTACAAGGGGGATGTTATGCCTCCGAAGCGTGGTACTCACCTCATCTTGTCGAGCCCTCCGCAGCTCGGGGGGTGTCAAACCATTGGCGTCACCATACCTTTGCAATGGGGGGGCAGAAGGGGTGCCAAGACATTTTTTTGAGGGGGGCTAATTTGGGTCCTCCATAGTCACTCTACAAAAGGTCAGTTCATTTGGGGGGGCAATAGAGGGGGGGGGCGAGGGCGAAGGGTTCCGTTTGGGGGGGGCTGCGCCCCCCCTGCCCCCCGCTGTTACGCCCACTGGTCAAACATAGTGGATAGCGCTACAAGAGGATGTTAAACTCTGCAGTGGCCGGGTCTTTTCTTTTCACGGAAGGACGCACAATGGGTTGCCCCAGTAAAGTAGGGTGTCGCTGCTCTAAGATCCCGGTACTACCTTTGCCTTGAACCTCCCATCCCTCGAATAAGTTACTTTAGTTAATGTTATACCTCACCTTCAAGTTCAATTGACTGAATAATTTAAGTACAATCGGCAACGTCAAACACGTCCGGCGAACCCGTGCACGCCTTGAGGTTATACCCAGAAGTGATTCTTAAAACAGTTATGAAATTGTTTATTATAAAGTTTTCTAGTCTTGCAGAGCGCGGCCGCGGGCGTGGTTTACCACTGGAATCGCTATCGGAATACTTTAATTCATTGGGTAATCTGAGATTGGCGAAACTTGACCCTAGACCTTTGACCAAAGTCTGTTTTATCAAATCTAATCATTTATAAATGATTTAATAATGGTAATTTTAAGAAGAGCTTTAAATTCATACTTGAACTGGACAGAATCTCGAAAAACTTGATGAGCCTAGCCACGCAGATAGTGCAAGTTTGGGAAATACCCGACGAAACGAATGATAAAAACAAATGCCTAACCAACAAATATGGCGCCTAACACAACAAACTTATTCTAATGGTTTTCCGAAAAATAATCGGTTTGCAATGACTTTTGACTTAGATTGGGGGACAGGGTAGTTTCGGGTGACTTTCTGTGCTAACCATGAAAGGCCGAAAATCACGAGAAATGAAGACTTATGAATGGATTTTATAGATCGACTTTGCGAAGCGTGAATTATAGTTTTGACCGTGTCTGAGAAATATGGGGAAGTTTATGCAGGTATGTGGTATGGAATCGGGTTAAATGGTAAGATTAAAAAAAATTATCGTTTGGCATTTTTGTGTAGACGAATGGGGCTAAGAATAGCATAGACGAAAAATACGAATGTATTAAAAACTGATATGTAAACAAACGAAAAGGAAGGCAATATCTGGATGCAGCCCTAGGGAGTCCCATTTCATTCGTTATGAGGTCGGTTGCTATATTTACCACACTAAATGTCAAATACAGAGCAAATATGCTATTTTTATCAACTCTTTTGAAATAGAATACCTTTTTGTAATTTGTCATTGGTATTTTGACACACTTATTTCAATTACCAAATGTGAATTAAGTGTGATGTGGGTGCTACAACAGTCCGCATTCTCTGAACTTGGCGTTGTTATCCCGCACCAACCAAACCCACTACGAACCAACCTTGTAGACCCAATTCACATAGCAGGAACCTGTTATAACAGGTAGATGCTATTCAGCAGGTACCTGTTATAACTGACTCAATGTATACACAGCATACAGTGCTATACAGCAGGTACCAGTGGAACGGGTTACTGTTCCTTAACATATTGTACACGCGTATTTCGAACCCTGGACTTAGTAATGTTCCTCTTTACTCTAAAATAATATTGAAATACATTTATTTTAAAAAGGACATAGTTGGATTCGAACCTGTGATACCTGCATTATAAGTCGATGCTCTTATCCACTACACTAGGCGAGGAGGAGGTGGGAGGTTGTTGATTTTAATCCTACATAATCTTTTACGGGCATAAAGCGATAATACTATTTTGATATGATAGCCTGTATGCAGTGTATACTTTGAGTCAGTTATAACATACCCGCTGAATATCAATAGCATTTACCCGTTATAACAGGTTCCTGGCTCTTAATTGTGTGTGCCCTGGAGACCTGTACCTTGCCCCTCTTCTACTACTATGCAACACCGCATATTACCTTAACACTGATTAATTAGTGGGTGAGCCAGGCAGGTTGGTCGGTACCCACCTGGGTGGCAAAGAGGCATTTATACCAGGTCTACCTCATACTATGCATACACAAAAATGTATGATGGTCATTATTCCGTATGGGTTAGCTATTAAGCGATCTATGGGCTCGCAACACATATCACAGGGGTACAATTGCAAAGTGGTCCATTTTGTTGACTTGCATACCAAAATGTTCGTATGATATCGCAAGGATTAAAAAATTTATAGTTTGTGCTTTCTCTGACTTACCCTTAAGGATTTATAAGCTGAAAACCGTTATTTTATAGGTCAAAGGTTAAAAGCTATCTTTATACAGGGTCAAAATACTAAAAAATTGCTCATTTCAGTGGAAAATGGTCTCGATATTTTTTAAGTTCATTACAATTCAAATAAGGACTAGTTTGGACCATCTGCACTGTGAAATTAACAAGTTACACGCACCTCATTGAGTATACCCCTATACCCCTATAAGGGCTGGGGTTAATTTTGGTGAACATGGTAGCTAATACTGTACATGTAATTGACCACTTTTAATTTTTTACACCCCTGTATATCTTGTTGCGAGCCCTAGATCGCTTAAGCTACCTACAGAATGGCCATCATACATTCGTTTATGTCATAGTATGAGGTAATCCCTGTATAACTGCCTCTTTGCCCCCCCCCCCCCCCAGGTGGTACCATAGGCTACTTCAGAACGGTCCTGGCTCATCCACGAATCCGTTACGGACTGTTACGTACTCCGAACCATACAATAACACGTCCCTTCCCTTCTTACTCTTCCACACTAGCTTACCTCCTACCCCGTAATACTTTACCTCTTCCTAACTACTTCGCAACACCATACTCCTCGACCCCCCTGATGACCTTCAAAATTGTTGTCATCGAATGTGGACCACATCAAATTTCCATGGCCAAACAGCATTCTTATTACTGAGTTGACCTTAGATGACCCCTGGCGATCTTGAAATGGCCTTCAACATTCTTAGCGTCGAATGTTGATTAAACTGACCGGGTGTCATGACCATACAACATTTTACTAATTTGACCTTAGATGACCCTTGATGACCTCGACGTGACCTTCAAACTTTTGGAATCGAATGTTGACTAAACCAGTTGAGTTTCATGGTCAAACAATTTTTTACTGATATGATATTAGCTGACTTCTGATGATCTCATCTATCATTCCACGATAGTCTTCCATCTAGAAGGGGAATTTCGCGTATCCGATGCACTATTTTAGTGATGAAGCAATTATGCATTTAATTAGCTCATTTTTATAATTAACCTGAATAGTTTACGCACGTACGAATCACACCAAAATGTATGCCGTAATGTTCTTTAATGTAGCAAAGGAATTTTGCCTATTTAATACGGTACCACAAGCGCATTTACAAACCTAGTCTGCAGACCAGGGCTGCCGAGATAAATTGCGGGCCCGGGGGGAACATTGGAGTTCCGGGCCCCCTTTTACCAACTTCGTTTTCCAGAACCCCATAAGGGGAGTTTTTGAAGTTGCATTGGCCACGAAGCGGCCATGACGCGGTGCGGGAGTGTGCACTGTTAAAAATGTTCCTAATTTTACCAGACTTTACCTTTTAAATTACGGTAAACCCAATTATTCAATAATCTTCACGCTTTATTACCTATACCTAACATAAAATTAGAATTTGGAAAAAAATGTTAAACAACAGTGGTTAGAAAATAATACTACACATTTTGAAAAAGGGTAATATTTAAACGCTGGCCGCTATTATATTTTCCGTAATATTACGTTCTTTTGTAACTTACTTGTAACTTGTTTTCAATGTAAGAATATGAACTATGAAAATCGTTTTACCTATAAAATGTGTTAAATAATGTCGTAAGTAACAAAATCTTATTTTCCCTTTCATTTTTAAAAACTAGTTTATAAAACTCCTGTCGAACTTGATTCCTTTTTTGTATTATATTTAGTTTAATTTGACAAAAAGTAGTACACACACACATATATATATATACATATATTTAATCATAGCATCTTATATCTGTAAAAGTCATGTAGTGTAGTGGTTAAGGTTTAGGACTTGTAATCTTAAGGCCCTGTTTCGAATCTATGTAAGGTACATGTATTAAGTTTACTCATATGATGATTAAGTTATTGGTGACATTAGAACGGTACATTACCATAAAGGGTATGTTTCAGGGTAGGGGTACGGGGGTGGGTTTTTGAAAGGGATTTTATTTCTTCACGTTTTTCCGGTTGTCCCGGGGGGGTGGTTTGAGGGTGGTCTTTGTGCCTAAATTGTTTACATGAAATATAACTTTTTACAGCCATGTGGTTGGACGTAACTACAACTTGTATAATCCAAGCTGCACGTGAAAATTGGGTCAGAGGATTGTAATAACGTTTTAAACAAAAAAATAAAAATATTGTTTTCAACAAGTCAAAAACCAACAAAAACGTGAAGCTGAGGATTTTACGATGTTATTTTACGTTCCCTGCAATGGTTCGTATTTTACGGCTCTGGTTATTTTACGTTCTGCACGTTGTGAGTCCCAGCTGCCAGTCAAAACCCTGTATTTTTACAAGTTTATTTTTAACAGTGTGGGAGCTGTATAATGTAATTGATCGATGCAACTTAATGGGTGTTTTTGTTTGAATTATTCATATTTTGTTTATAGAGATGGCCCAGGGGGTGGGTGCTGGAGGGGGTGCCGCGCGAAGCGCGGAAGCCTTGCAATGTTCACTTTCTAAAACACATTTTCTCATTAAAATTTGATAGAAACAAATAGAAATTGGTATGTAGTCCACTTTATAATTCATGACCAACCGTTTTATAAAACAAAATCTAAATTATTTTTATGTAATTTCTCAAACCAAGGGAGTCCCTGCACTTTTATTAACCACGCGTAGCGCGGAAAAATGGAAATTTCGTGGGTTACAGAGTATTTTCTCAACGTAAGTAGGTAATGTAGCGGAATTGGAAATTGCCAGGCAATGTTTCACCCAAATACCCAGTGGACAATCGACCCTGGAATGTCGAAAAGACGTCGAGAGTTTTAGAAATTTACACACTATTTATGTCGAAAATGCAAATCGATTTGACGTCGTTCTTAAAACGTCGATTCAATTTGCATTTTCGACGTAAATTTATAAAAACCGTCGACCTGTTTTCGACGTGCCAACGTCGTTTCGACGTCGCTCTAAACGACTATGCCCGCTGGGTATTGTCAGCCTCATTTTTATATATTATTTTGTTGTTGAGTATACTATAATTAAATTTATGAATGAATATTTTGTCATGCAACTCTATGGATATTCATGTCAGGTGACGGTAGTTGACCAATCACAGCGCGCGGGGCCTTGCGAGACACGAGGTCTTCCACAACCAGCGCAAATCTCTCCATGCATTCATCACTACAGGTGCTGTAACCAATGTATGCTGTAGATGTAGATGACAATAAACTAAACTTAGAACTTAAAGACGAAGGGATCGTGTCCTTCAGTGGTTCTCAATAGTACAAGGGCGCAGAGTTCTGCCTCTGCAACTTACCCACGCCATCATTCGATCCATAGGAGGGGAAAGGGGGTTCCCGCCAGAGTATCATTGTCGCAGGAGCGGGAAACGGGCCCTCTGTATCCGCCAATACTCTCTCTTTCTCTCTCGCTCTCTCTCTCTCTCTCTCTCCTCTTTCTCTCTCTCCATCCCCGTCTCTCACTTTTTCTCCCTCTCTGACTTTTGTCACAACCGCAAGGGCTGAACTTTTATTTTTTACAGGCCCCTAGGACCCCGGGCCCCTAGGACCCCAGGCCCGGGGTCAATTACCCCCTTTGACCCGGCGGTACTGCTGCAGACTTTATACTTAACATCAGGTCAAGAATTCACCTATCCCCGACTACCACGTTACATCAGCATACACCTTATCTCCAGATAATATGCTCACAAACTTTGCTGAAAACATGAATACATGCAACTCAGATACAAATTAGGCTGAGCTATAGATCACATGTTCCCCATCACGTCTTATCACCATGCGCCTTGCGGATCTTTTAGACCTAATGGATAAAGTTAATACTGCTGTATACATTAATGAAACAACAATTGCTATCTTTTAGATTTATCCAAAGCATTCGACTTAATAAACCATAAAATATTATTGTACAAACAAGAGCACTACGGTATGAGAGGTGTTGTAATAAAATAATTTGATAGTTATCTAAAAAACAGACTTCAGTATGTGGGGTATAACTCCTGTAATTCTCGTTTCAAAAATAAAAGGCGCGGGGTGCCACAGGAACCCATTTTAGGCAAGTTGTTATTTATATTATATGTAAATGATATTGTAAATATTTCATCAGAATTTATTATATTTGCCGATGACACGACAATAACTTTTTCACATGATTGTATTATGGATCATACAATTTTTTGTTAACAATGAGCTTAAAAGGGTATGTAACTGGTAAATCCAACAAACTGTCTGTAAATGCCAGTAAGACAAACTATTTGTTCATGGGTACTTTAAGTAATACAAAGAAATTAAAAGATGATTCCTCAAATAAAAACATAAATGAGACGATGTTAAACTTGAATGGTTTAACAAGACTAAATTCATTGGTGTGATTTCGACGAAAAAAACAAAAAAATTTATATTGGAATTATCATATTGAAAGTATATCAAAGGTATTGGTATCATAAACATTTCGTCCCAGAACAAATATTAGTTACTTGTATTGCACACTGATTATGCAATATGACAAAATTGCACCATTCAACTCAGTTCAGTTCTCTTCAAAGAAGAGATTATATTAACACAGAATATTTCGACCAACGGCCTTGCAATACAAAATACAATATATTAATCTAATGATAAGGAGTCAATGCAATTTGCTTAATTTTGTACCCACAATAAATAAATTGTGCGATATTTGGACCGAAACGCTTTTTTAGGTAGTACACGTTGTCACACAATCCAATCAGTTATTTATCCAAATAAACGATAAATAATTATAAGCAGGACATTTGTAATAAAATAATAAACATATTCTACCTCACCTGTATTACATACTTTACAACCCGTTCATTTTATGGAATATTAAACCATCTACCACGTTCACATTCGAAATTAAATATTCCCAATCTTGCTTTGGTGAGGAGGATTTTATGCTTATAACATGCTTAAATAAAATTGTGGGAGTAAAGAAATGGTGCGATTTTTGGACCGAAAAACGTGCCAATCACAACATTGCTAACCACACAGCATGTTAAGAAAAAACAACTACATTAACATTGAAAAAAAAACATAGCAGCGATTCTAATTTTCTATTTTTGTGTGGTTTATTCAGAGTAATTTTCCATTACATCATTTTTCTATTTGAGTTAATATGAGAGAATAAAGTCGATCGTTCAAGCTTTCTAATTAAATTAGTTCATTTATTCCAAGATAAGTAGAAAAAACATCCCCAATAAAACCATAGCTGATTTTTTTCAGGATAGTTTCCTAATGTTGTGAGGAGCAACATACGAGAAGTCCCTAAATTCCCTCCTTGTGCTAATTGAGGAATAAGGGGTAAAGTTTGCACGGGAGACAAATTCTAAAACGCTACAATCGTGTTCAAATATATACCAAAGTTTATGCCATGGCATAAGGATTAAAAGCTATAGTTTGCCCCCATCTACGATTTATTAATTATATGGAAACAATGGTTCAAGGTCGAACTAGGAGTAAAGGTTCAGAATGCTTCGATTCTTTTCAAAAGTGTGTATAAATTGATAAGATATATTCAAACAGTTCAAGTAATTTCCTTGCATAATTATATGGCTCGTTATGATAGGTAACTTCAGGGTCTATGGGCGGTTACTAGCCGCTGCCCTATATTATCAATATTTAAAAGATGTAGGTGGAATGAATGAATGAACATTTTGGACATAATGCGACCATACAACATATATACGAGTAATTTGAAATTAGTTGAATTAAAATCAGGCTATTTTGACAATATTACCCCACGATGACCTCGAAAAATAGTTATAACCTGGGATCCAGCAGACATTTGTAACACATTTCTAGTACAAGGGTTTGAGTGATTCAATAATGTAGAGAGCATATCAGAGTGACAGAGTAGCCCCCAGAGATGGACCAAAGCCAGGACGTCCCAAACACCAGATTGGAGAGACGATTGGGACAAAACAACTTGGTCCAACTTGGACAAGAAGGTCTAAAGCTAGAGATTTTTGTGGGGGGGGAAACATTCTAGGGAGGGGTACCTCCATCGTGAGTGATCCAAGCCCTGGATATGGAATTCAACTAGGAGTCCCAAATATTAATTGATCCATCATGTTGAAAAGTATACCACGTTATTTGTCTAACCATAGGGATTCCAAAAGGTATAGTATACAAATATTGACTGCTATGAGGGGCATGGTTGAAACTATAGGCCCAAGGTGATCTCGAAACCATACTATGCCCCGAGGCGTAAGCCGAGGGGCATAGTATGGTTTCGAGATCACCGAGGGCCTATAGTTTCAACCATGCTCCGAATAAAAAGCAGTCAATATTTGTTTTATATACCGAATATATAGATTCTTGTCAATGATTGTTTAAAAGGACATTCTATTTCTAAGCCAGGATGCTAACACAGGCCTATAATATCATGTATGTGTAGGCCATGGCATGCATGTATGGTTTAACAATTTTGTGTAACTTAGGGTCCAAAACTTATGAAGAATTAGCAATCAACCTTTCTTGTGTTCAGGAAGTGATGTTGGAGTCCAAAACGGATCACCGTAATCGACTTCTTGCCATTTGTTTGTCGGCAGGATGCGTACAACTCCGAAACTTTTACACGGCCTGCAGATGGCCGTTATCGGTGTCAAATTATAATCCTCGAATATCTTCACGGTGTATTTTACCTGCTGTTTTGGTATTAGCCCTTTGAGCTGCATCTCTGATTCCTTTCAGATCTTCTACAAGCTCATAGCATGAATACAGGTCCTGCGATTCAGCCATTTCCTTGCCAAGCCTGCATCAGACTTGCACTACGTTTTTGTTTACTCCGTACTGTCAGTTCGGCCACTGGTTCGGCCAGACTCCAGGCTGGTTCGGCCAGTGGTTCGGCATATCCGTCAAAATGCAAAATGCGATCTCTTACACCAGCTTCAATATGTACACTCATAATAGTTCGTACGACAGTCTTTTAAGCTGGGAAGAGGTGTCCCGGGCATAGTTCATGAACTATGCGCGCTCTCCCAGGGCATAGTTCATTTTTGGTTCAATTCTTGAAGCTAGTTGAATTTATGCCTCCACTTTTAACCAATCAGATGACAGGGATCTATATATGAGGTATATAATTTATACTATCTTCAACTTAAAGTCCAGGAGTTACAGGTTAAAAACAAAAAAATCAATAAAAAGGTTAATAAAAAAGGTTATACAGGGGTCAAATTTTAAAGTTGTTGGTCATGTGTCGTATGGTGAGACACACCCATATTGTTGGTGGCGTTACATTTTATCCTCCTCTTCCATGTTCAACAAGCTGCTGCAAGAGCATTGAGTGTCCAATTGTTTTAAGTTAGGGCTCATTTCAAAGCTTTATTATTCTACTTTTAAATTGGTATTACATTAAACATAAAACAATATTAGCACATTGTTTTGAAGAGCGCCCCCAATTTTTCAAAATAATTGAGATTTTTACACGGTTGCATTGGTAACTGGCTAGTAAACTCTACATGTGAATGGTTAAGCTCGAAAATGTCTGTGGGTCACAAACGAAGGAATTTTGTAATTAGAATAATTATTATCGGGGATCCCGATAATAATTCAACGGCTGCTGGAAACGGCCTTCCAATGTGAAATAGCCGGGAAATAGCGCCATATACGTGTCTACGCTCATCCATTAGTTGTTTTATTGGTTCAGGCAAGTCAAGTTAGAGGTTATCTTCTCGAGGTGGCACTATTTCATCATGGACGGACATAAACGTAGCATTTCCAGCTCTGCCGTTAAGTCCAATCTGGGATCCCAATTCTAATTATTACAAAATCGCTTATTTATGATAAATACGCACTTCTTAGCATTCTCGTTCGCAGGTATAGTTTCCTAGACAATTACCAACGTAACTGTGCCATTTTTTTTTATTTAGCTACTGCCTTTATTCACACACATAAAAATCAAACATCAAAAAACATACAGACACATAAAAACTGACATCCAGTGAAAGATATCTTTAAATCTACATTCAAAAATCCTACAGATACATATATGGGACACCCACCAAGCAAGGGCTAAAAATTAACCTGACCAAAATATATCCCCAAAACAACCCCAGCACGAAGTGAACACATTAAAAAAAATCAACTTTTGAAATTGGGGGCGCTCTTCAAAAAATGTGCCATTAGTGCTTTAACACTTGTTTAGTTAGCCAAACATCACAAAATTAACAAAGGTAAATAAAAAATGCTTTGTTTACATTTACCGTACTCTTGGCACTGCAAGGACATTTGACATTCAACAAGATTGAGAGATAGAAGTTATGTTGGATGAGTATAGTAACAGATCAGGACACAAGACAGTTAATGAAAGGGTGTATGGCAATTTGGGGAACTGGAAAGGGCTAAAATACTTCCTACTTTTATTTGGGCCCCCTTTTTTTCCCCCCCCCCAGATAATTTAAATCCTTCTAAGTTTGTGAATCACAGGCAAAAGTGACCAAAAAAGGGGCAAAAGTGTTAGAAAAGGGCTGAATTAAACATGATACCCGTATATTTTCCTTGCCGCTTTTTTTTTTACATGCCACTACATGAGCTAATGATTATGGAGTTTTCATGCTCTAAAAACAATGAACAAATTCAGTAACAGAAATGACACTTAGATATTACATGTTACCTAAACTGCGTCTTTAAATATTATCCACACATGTGTGCTAAAACTTTATGATTTATGCTTCAATCAACCACAGGTTGTTAAATATGGATATTTATAGCAACATAATTTTAAAAAAACTTAACCCTAACTGAATTACATTCACTGAAATGACCTTAGGGAGAAAGGCAATCCCTTCCATTCATTTGCCTTTCACTCTATTCATTACTTTTGTAATACTATACATGTCCTGATCAATTTTTTTACCTATAACTCTCCTTTCGTTACTCACCCTTTACCTACCCCTGCAACAATTTAACCAAGTTCCTATTTCCCCGCCAGTCTTGGACCAGACCTAAATAAAAAATGCTTTTTTAAGAACCATTTAACACCTACGATGATTTTGTTTATATAAATGTCATGAATTGACATCGATCACACACCCAACACTAAAGCTCCAAAATTAATAGTAGTAAGTAGATTATTTTTATACTAAGAAAAATCATTTAATGAAAATCTGCTGTAATGAACAACATAGAGCTAATTTATGTAACTCTATGAAGACATAGACTTCGGGTACAGAATCGAGCATAGTGTTTTGTAGGCCGAGGTCATCAGGACCCTCGGGCAAAAACTGAAAACTGTAGGCAGCCCAGACCTCTGCCAGCAGTTCTACCGTTTTTACAGTGACGTTTTAACAATCTTAGTACGTCAAACTTGGGCGTGACTTTACATAGCACAATAGCACTGTGAACAATATATAAAGTGTAGACTGGAGAGAATAACTCCTCTATCATGATCTTCAGACACGGTATAAAATATAAGATTGCTGATTGTTTTTCTATATTCAACTTAGATCTATCATTCTACTAAAGCGGCAATTTTGGAAGAAGGCGGATCAGTTTTGATACTAGTGTGAAAATTGAATGGCTCAAAATGAAATCAAACGAAATATGCGTCAAAGCAAGGTTAGTTATTATTTTTTTTTATTATTTTTAAAAGAATTTCTTTAAGAAAAATACAAAAACGAAAAAAATATGAGTGGTTTTCCGTCGAAGTTTGGAAAGTTCAACTACAATATTCACAGAAGCCTCTGAAAAAAATCTAAACCGCTACGTGGAATTATTTACTAGAAGTATGGAGAATATTTGAAACCCATTGACACTAATCGCAAAACACCTTTGTATTTTTCGATACTTTAAAGTTTCACGCGGGATTAAAAAGGCATATTAAAAGACACTATCAGTGATTATACCGAAAGGTCAAAATATTTTCAAAATTTCAGGAATAAGCTTTAAAAGTGAATATACCCTTAGAATATCATAAGTCCACTTTTTCCAACTAAAGATTGACAGAAAAGGAAGAAAAACTGCAGTGTTCAAAGATTCGATTCTCCATTTCTTTACGTGTTGTAGTACGTGTCCGTTCGGACACTAATGGCCTTTTAAAAAAAAAATGTCCGAGTTTGTCCTTACTAGATGCTTTTGGTCCTATCCTTTGTGGGGTATGTTAGAATACCTATCCTTGTTACAGACCATGCAAAATCTGATTTTATGATGATTTTTTCGATTGTCTGATTTTGCAAATCACTGATAGTGCCTTTAACTGCCTGAATCTTCGCGGTTTTTTATATAAAATCAATAGTTCAAATGCTTGTACCATTCCATTATATCGCAATAGCATGGGATTAAAAAGTTAGAAAATTATTAAAATACTATTATGGTAATCATGGCTAATGGTAAGGTATGTGTTGCGAACAAGACTTTTCACGATCGCTAATAGCCGCGTCCCAGACCCCCAGATTTTACCGGAAGTGGTCAAGATCTTGTATCCGAAGAAAGCTACTATTTTTCTCATTTACGAATATTGGCGGCGAAACTTTAGAGATCGGGTTTTGGGGTGAAGGCCATTCCATTCCATTACGACATTCAGTTACCTATTACGTAATCGGTGAAAGATCTACAGCGTGTCCCCAAAAACGCAACGCCGTCATAGGTTAACAAAAGCCATTGACTATTTTCTTATTGTTGTGAGGCAAGAAAGGCTGTTAGCTAATATTCTCTGAACATTTCACAGCGATAGTGTCATTAGTTTAAGATATGTCCCAACACACAGTAACCCGCGGACCCATCTTAGTCCCAATGAGGACCGTAACCACCAAGTGGCACTGAAAAAAATGGCAAAAACCATTTTGATTTGCAGCAGCATTAATTGCCGCAAATAACTGTATTTCAAAAGTAACACATATATATAAAACTGAAAATTGGTGATAAAATACTTTTCAAGCGATATATTGACAAACTGCATTTACGTAAAATTGTCCATGCGTTTAGTTTTTCAAGTCAGGTCAGGTCTTCCCTATTTAGGGCCTGCCAAACTGGTATCCGGTAAGTACTACCCCTGTCCCAGGGCCGAGTTGTCGGCGGGCTAAACCGTCATCCCCCTCGATTTTCTAAGGAAATCTGATGAGGAGGTAGCTGGTTACACTGTAGAAATGAAAAGAGATCACCTACAAGGGCGTCACTCTTTCGAGCTTGGCGGCCATCCAGCACTTCTGCCTTGTATGGTTGGCATAGTTGCCCAAAGGCCTACGCCCACCGCCGAAACTGTGGATTGGCGTCGAAGGCATCCGGTCAATTAATCTTTTGCTCCAATAATCCTCACACAGAAGTATTGCTGAGTGAGGTCTATCCGGCCACCCCCGTTGACGGGGACAAAACCGGATTTAAAATTTGATTTAACTAACAAACTGTTTTCAACTTGCTTGTTCATCTGAACTTTATGAAAGTAATACAGGTTTTAACACAAAACGCAATAACCATATCATATATTCATCATTTCATTCAGTCAATTCAATAACTTTCCACTTGTGCTGTCACAAAGCTATTGCGATCGATTAGCTATAATTAGTGGAGCGGTCAGGACTGGAATTGGTCGGGGACCCTCCCCTCGAGTACACAAAATACAACCCCTTTTTTTTTTCGAATTTAATAATGTAGATTTTACGAAAATGATGGTTTGTGGTAAAAAAAATTGGTGGCAGGGGTGTTTTTTTTACCAAAAACTCTATTTTGGGCTAAAAATTAAAAATCATGATTTTTTATTTTTAAGCCAAGACAACACTAGGATCTGATGGGTGGTATTTTGTTACTTCATAGATCTTTATTTTATAGATTGCGCGAATAGTCAAGATGCTACTTTTGGGTAAATGTAATTACTTGGGGTGTTTGGGGAAAAAGGTCTTTTTTTGTGGCTAAAAATTCGGAGTTTCCTCTAAAGAAATAGACCAAAGCACCACATTTTTACGTATAGCATCATTGTTTTTTTTTAGTCTATATTTCATACATTGTCGGGAATACCTGTAAAACTTTTAGCAAGGTGTGGTTTATGGTCACAAGTGTCAAATAAATCCCTGTTTTTGGTGTAAAAATTGAAAACGGGGAGAAATACACACTGATCTAAGCACTAAATTGGCCTGTGGTAATAATTTCTGTAGATTTTGATTTCATGTTTTAAAAAATCAGTCAGGAAAAGATAAAAAGGCAGAGGTAGTGATTAAAAAAATGTAGTTTTAGTTTAAACTGGTAAATTATTCAAAAATTTTAATTTTTACCTATTTTGTACAGTAACGTTGTCTTATATGAGTTCTCAGTATTTAAATCACCCGGTTTATATTACATTGTTTGATGTGAGTAAGACGAGATTAATTATATAAAAGTTTTATATCAATTTTAGGTCACAATGCAAGCGGAAAGATCTTATGTCGGCATAATTCGGGTGTCTGCGTGGCCGTCCGTGGTTTGTCAAACATTTTCGTATACACCTTTTGGATCCTGGTTTGCTTGTATATAAAGACAAGCCGGTCTTACTTCAGGGTACACATATGATGTCAAAGTCATTCAGGGGTTACTTTAGGGGTCATAATCTGACGACCTATTCGGGACTGCTGTCCCTATTCTTTTTAATAGTACCCAGCACTTTGAGACTGGCAGTGAAAGGGCCAAGTAGATGGGGAACAAGCTAACAAGAGAGGAGAGCATATGATTTGCTCAACGGAAATTTAAAAATCGTCAAAATCAGATTTAGCAGTTTCGTAACAAGTTTAGTTACTATCTACCCCATAAGTTATAGGACAAAGCAACCTTATAAGGAACACAAGACACTACAACACGTAAATGGATGGAGATTCATATCTTTGACACTG
>JAMKCH010017514.1:0-74081 GCA_023653785.1 Ophioderma brevispina | reverse complement strand
CCTCATGAAACGCTCCGTGGGGATTGTGAACAATCGTGTCTATTTTTCATCTCCCGAAGACATCATCCTCTACGTAAAAGTGCAAGATTTTATCGGTTTTCGAGTGCAATCAAAACTTTGCATGCGTCAAGCCTGTAATAAGGCCGTACATAGAGGGGTTTGTGTATAGATGCTGATTGGGTACAACACCCCCATAGAGACTATCATGTGGTGCTTAATCTTCTAGAGTATGCTCTTATCTTCATGAGGCCCAGTATTATTTGGAATTTGTAATAAATCGAAGGGTTCTAACCAGCTAAATGACAGGAAGGGTCAGTAACTTAAAAAGATGCTCGGTTGCACGTTGATTTCAGTTCTAGAGAGGACCTTTAGGGAATACTCAGAGAGTTAAGGAGTGGAAGAGTAAATTTCTCTGATGTGAATGCACATGGACGCACAACCGATTGACCTCAAAGATGGTTCCCCCCTTATATTTAGAGCATATGGCATAGAGAAGAAAAACATTTTAAATTGTCTTGAGTTGTGGACTCCCTTATATCACTGATAACTCCTAATTTCTTAAACCAGAGCATCAATTGTGCAGTAGCCTAGAATTATGATGCCATTTCAAAGACAAACAAAACCAACATCATTTAAAGTACCTTTATATATTTTTTACACATAGAAATTGCACATTAATACAATTTGGTTATGATATAAATCAAACCTGGAAAGGGGTGATCACTTTATTAAAAGACATGCGAAGTGACGTGATAAAAAGCGCCACCAATGACTTTAAGAATGGGATTTTGCGGGGATCCCATTTGGCAATCACATGAATTATTGAGGTGTATGAAAATGTCCCAAAAACATGGTTGCATAGTGGATGAACTCAATACACTTCTGAGATAGCGTGTGTTTGTAAGGCCACTATGACGGGTGGAGTGAGAGACTTGGGGCTGTTTCAAGTGTAACACAATGCAAGGTGAAAAGGGAGCCAAACACATTGTGCTTATTGCCATAATTAAGTTGCACGTCATATGATAATGCTATGATTTAATACCACCTTAGGGTCAGAGGCCGGGCCATACAAGGAAACGTTCTATGCATTATTAAGTGTGCTCTGGTTTGCAAGCCAAACATATTTGTAGTTTCAGTATACCTTGGTAAAGGTGAGAAGTAGAAGTGAGTGCATGGAAAAAATCCTTCTTTTGATTTGGAAAAGAACTTTCCATAAATCAAAAAGCAAACATAATGAAACTGCTAATAAGATATAGCTTGATAATGGAATATCATGTAGGCATAAGGCCATGTTATATTTAGGTCAAATGATTGAAAAATAACATTTATAAAGAAAACTTAAAACGTTGTTAACTTTTTATATCCATAAACAGGTTCTTCACAATTAAAAAACAAAAACTTCAATTTGATTTAAACTTTATGGACTTGGAGTGAGTTAGGCCTACAATATCTACATTTGGACTTGTGGGAGCATGTGTGATTTCATTTAAGTAGCTTTGAGGTAAACATTTGACAGTATAATATAGCGCCTACTTGATTTTTTCAAACAATGCAGAATGGAGAAATAATAAACCGCACCATACTTTTGATCATGTAAATAACAGCTCTCAATATAATTTCCTCTTAAAATGTGATTGATGCCCGAAAGTACTTTAGTGCTGATGTAGGCCTACATAATTTAATCTTTGTTTATTTCTGTGTTAAAAATCTGTTAACTGTTATCTTTTAATTGATGAAACTTCAAAGAGGTAACATGCCTGGACAAAGTTTGGTTTTCAAAAAACATAACACATGCAATACAACTTTTCAAGATTCAAGTGTTGTAAAATGAAATGGTAGTAGAAATTAGAAATTAGTTTTCTTAATATTGATATGACAATAAACTATATAGTGTGAAAAGACAAATGCTATTTAGGTCATTTGTCTTTAACACTATATTTATTTGCCACATGTAAGGGGGATTCTACCCTCATTTGAGGGTGTTATTGTGAAAAAAAAGCAGGTTAGAAGTAGTTGAAATGTTGGAAGTGATGGCTGTTATATCAGCTTACAAAGCATATGGACTTGGTTCAAAAAAAATATATTTATTTGTAAAATTCGTACTCCTATGCAAATGATCTGGGGTCAAAGGTCAAATGTGTTGAATTTGGGTAAAGCAAAATTGCACATTTTGCCCCCAAAAATTAGTGATTTACATAGGGCTTTTTTACCGTTGTCTGCTATCCAGGTAAGTTACATGGGTCAAGCGGTGCAACCAATGCGGAGCACATTCTCAATTTAATCCCTGATGTGCCATGGCAACCGATTCTTGAAAAATTCAATTTTTCTGCTGGATTTTTTTAACTTTGAATGCTTATGAATCAAAAAGTAAGACAGATATCAATAAATCCATCCCATTAAGTTGTAGCGCATTTATAAAATCTACACTTGTGCCAATTTGGTGGTCATACACCAATTGGAGTGCCAAATTTTGGGGGAAATTTCACGTTGCCGAAAAATTGCAAAAAAAGATCTAGGGCAATTAAGTTCTAGCAAACCCTTAATAATTTTTATTTATAAAAAAGTATTGCAGTAGTTTTGATTTGAAATGTCAAATTTATTATCTACGTTAGTATGCTAATTTAAATACAAACAGCAGGAAATAATCACAACATAATTAGCCAAATTAATTTATTTTGCATTTGCTTAATATCACATGACTTGAAAACCAATAAGATAAAAAAGTAAATATAGCTGCTTGAAAAACAATTAAGAACAGAAGAATAGTATTTACTTGCGTGGTTCAAATGCACTCTTTGCTTGATCAACTTGTTAGCATCGGAACGGCATGTCCGTTTTAACCAAATAAAAAGTAAGTTAAAATCGAGATGAAAAGTAGTTGAGGAATTCCAGAAAATTAGAAAAAACTCAGAAAATTTCTTGCTCCCACAAAAGCTTGGGGTAGACGGCCCCTTAAATAAGAACACATAATTTTAACAAGAAGAGTCCTTAAAAAGGACAATCTGCATAAGTAATATAGCTCTGACTTAAATTAGCTTGATTGCATATACCTGAACACGTTACAATAGGGTACAAAATCAAAGATCTAACCTCTTTGAATATTTATTTATAAACTTGCTATTTGAACGTCATAATCACATGAACGCAATACTCAACACATTGGTTTTTCGTTTGATCCACAGCCTCATCCCCTTGACTTACCAAAGGAGTTGAGATTTTTCACATCATCTGACCCGTTAGCCTAAAAGTATAGCATGTTTGCCCTAATCTACTTGCCAAATCGATTCTCTCTGTGGAAGAAAGAAGAAAGTAGTCATTGTGTATTTTCTTCCGTAAAAGGGCAGAAATTATAACGCAGTGCCCTATGGCCTGGGGACACCTTGATATAAACATTTGTTAATAACATCAAACAGCCTCATCAAAATCAACTGACAATTTGCAAGTATCTTTTCTCGGGATATTAATGAAACAATAACAAAAAAAATGAGGGGTAGAGCACAAAATGCACCTTTAATGATTTGAAGTGGCCCTCATTATCTGAAATGTACCTTACTGACTTGTAACTATTAAAAGGGTCACTTTAAAATTTTCAGAAAAATGCGGTCCCATTTTTTTTAAAGTCGGGTGTTTTTACATCTTTATAACATTTGCATACCAGAGTATTAAATCACCCCTGAATAATGAACAGCCAAAAAAATTTTATTTTTATGTGTATGATCATACAAAATGCGCCTTTAATCATTGCATAGTAAATGGTTACTTCATTGTCATAGTCATTTACTAATATTATGATGTGAAACTCCACAAAAATATACCACATTAATCTTGGGCTTTGGTATTTTTTTAAAATCTTTTCACTTGACAATTACTTTCCAGTGACAGAGGCTATTCAATAGCCCAATCTATGTAAACGAATACCCCAAACCACAAAATACGGCAAATTTTAATGACAATGACTTTTACATCAATATTGTTGTTATGGAAAACCTAGTTTATTTGCTTGTTCAACTTCCAAGGAACAGAAAATATTTTGCTGGTAAATATTTAAGCTGAGATTTCAATCGGTACGGACATGCCCAGTGGACCTGCATAAGGGAGTTTGTAATCTGTCGTGTGAATCTTTTACACACACCACTTCTAATGGAGGAGTAATTAATAACTTCTTCATTCTCTTAGTTTGTTCCCGTACTTAACCCCGGGGGGGGGGGGGGGGTGAGTATTCCCGTTGGTTTGGGGTGAGGGAACGTGCTCCACAACTTGGAAGTAGACCCATAGCTATACCATTTTGCCAAAAAAGGGACCCATAGCTATACCAGAGATGCAAATTTAGCCAAATTTAACCCAAATTTTGCCATTTCAACTGCAAAATTTGACATTTTAAGCAAATTTGGACAATTTTGGCTTCAGATGTGAGGAAAATTTGACGAATTTCCAACAATTGTTAGAACAAATTTTTGTGTCCAGATGAAAAATGCGGTAATTTTCCAAAATCCAGGAAAAAATTTAAAAAAACGACAAATTGCTATACCAAAATTGGCATGAAAAAGGGGGTCATGTAACCAGAAGGCTGAAAATGGGACTGGTGTCTGTGGCATGTCCCGTATGAGCTTGTAGTGGGTCATTGGTGGTGGAGCAACACCCCCACCCCAGACTTTAACCGGTAGGTTCTCTTTCAATAACAGTTATTGTCAATGTCTACGACTACCATTAAAAATTTGGTGTTGAAGTAATCACTCTGCTTGAACTCCTAAATTATTTGAAGTCCATGGTCTGGCATTGTGTTGAAACCCCCCCCCCCCCCGGACTTCACCTGTAATTTTCTCTTCAATAAAACAGTTTTTGTCAATGTCTAAGATACATTATAAAATTGTGAAGTAATCCAATATGTTGAACTAAATTATTTCTGAAGCCAATGGCCAAATATGTAGCTCTCTGTGGTGGCAATTACCTCACCAAGGACCATCATCCTGTGCTTGTCAAAATGTCAACATATGACTTGTAGTGTTGATAACAGAGATTGAAAATGTGTCAACTTATACAAAATTACTAAAAAATAAATATCAATTATAACTCGAACAATATAACAAACCGATTTAAACCATCGGACACTTCAAATGGGGCTAATTTTACCCCAACTTATAATACCCCGACTAGGGTTTAAACACTTTTGATCCCATAAAAAATATTGAAAAAGCAAAAACAAATTTCACATCAGGAATATTGTGACAGGGCTACAAAGGTTAGTGTAATCATGACAAGTGCCCAAGAAATAAAACAGTGGTTGCATTTAACCTGCTTCATAGTGAAGAATGCAGAGGGTGTTTTGAAACATAATCCCATAATACATTGCAATGTGCCCATACCGTACTGTACTAAAACAGTCAGTAATTTAGGGCAGTGGTGTTTGTAAAGAAGTTTAAGGAGCAAACCTTTAAGTAGTAATTTTTTACAAGTACAGTGTTTTGTGGACAGGAATGGGTGAAAGGTAGAGTGTTATGTATTAAAATGGATTTTTTGTGGGATCACATGCGCGTATCATGCCTGGGATTATTGAGGTGAACTGTACCAAAACTGATGCATGTGGGATGGGCTAAATATGCTTTCTTAGGTAGCTGTGTGTTCTAAGGCAACTATGATGATTGAAGTGAGAGAATTGGGCTGTTTCAAGTTAACACTGCAGTGCAAGGTTAAAGTCAAGCATATTAATATTATTATGTGCGCTTTTGACATGTGTAAACATTGCATTCGTGAATGAGACTTTGATAACTAAGCACTATCTTCAGGAAGCAACACTGGGAATGAGTGTAAAGTACACGTGGTACAAGGCACATGGAAACTTAGAAACTGGGGAAAATTGGTGGGAAAACAATAACACACTACCCTTTCGGGCCAATTAACCATAACTATCAGTTATACCGAGATAAGCATGAAATTTATTGCCCAAGTGGTTATCAGATTAGGCTGCAAAAGCAATGCCTCTCTAGGCCAGCATTGAGAATACATGGCTTCAGGGGGGCCTTTTTTCAACCACAGCATGCTTCTACATTGTAGGACAACGGACAATTCAGCATAATCTTGGCCTACCAACCAATTCATGCCAAAAAACACAACGAAAGGACGAACAAATGCCCCAAACCAAACGCAAAATCTGCTCAGAATTTTCAACATCCCACAACATAACTTTCAAAGAAATGTTATACTTGCATACCTGCGCGTTTCAAGGAATGGACAAGCATGACGAGACTAGGTTATGAGAGAACCATGAGGTTTCCTACGCTATGTGCTACGTGATGACAATAGCCTATATTATTAGGCTAAAAAAAATGATGGAACTCATTGCGAATAAAATTTTTTATTATAAGACCTCAACAAATAGTGACAAGTTGCTAATAAAATCTTTATTGAGACTATTAATGGTTTAAAAAAATGTGGCCAAATATTAGGCCTTGATTGCGGGGTTTTTCAAAAGCACCAATTTAAGCAGACTGCTTAAGAGTATAAAATTCCAATCACAGAGATTACGATTTTTATTATTACAAATTAAGAAGATTAAAATTTTATTTAATTAACGGATTTTTTGTATAATAACTTAATATGGATTAATTAAAATTTGAAGGGGGGACCCACATCAACAACCTCCCCCCCCCCCCCTTTTTTACTCCATTCTAATTGGGATTTTGGTATTAGAGAAGATTAGAAGAAACATTATTATTTGTATTACTTCAGTGAATTTCAGGCCAGGAAACTTTTTTTCTTTTTTCAGTGGCACAGAGACGAGTTTGAGCTTTCCATTTACAGGGACTGAAAGTTCATTCACTTCAATTACTAATACAAGTGACAAAAAAATCTCAACATTTTTGAAAATCCGGGATAGCTCTTAAACAAAATGTGCCTTTTATTGCTCTAAATATACAGTATTGACTTTCACTACTAATTACTTCAGCCAGCAGAGAGTGCCTCTAAACAGAAGTGACCTAAAACAGTGTATTGAATCAGTCCAATAATTGATCAAATAGCAGAGTAAAATCAAGTAAAGATAAAATATGAGCAATATGCTCATCCTTAGTTCCTCCCCCAGTACCAAATCCAAAAAAAAACTCTATGATGCGGGGATGTAGTGCTAGAAAGCAACATTGCATGTTTTTTTACTCAAATCTCCAAATATTATGTCTGATTTTTTATTAGGGTAAATAGCATGAAAAGGGTTTTTTTTTGTATGATTCTAACTTTTGACAATTCAATTTATTCTCAGAAGTTGTTATGACTTTATCCAGAAAGGAAATTCAAAAGAAAATTATGCTGGTGTGGATCGAGGTCTCAAAGTTTTGCACGGCTCACTTGCTAAGTTTGAAAATCGAATACTGTTCATAAGACTTAACCTGTTCTTTGAAGACTAAATTCAGTAACCTATGATAAAAATAAATAAAAGGCATGTTGTATAAATGCGTATGAATAGAGAGCTTTGACTATTGATCACTCTGCATTTCTTTAAATGCGAAAGTGATGTCGGTTAAATTGAATTATACAGATTCAGTGATAAAATCACCAAAAATAGCATTGCAGGTAAAGACATTGTCTATTCTTTCACATTCTACACATAGTCAGGGCAACCATAATGATCATCAAACTACCAATCACAGAGATTACGATTTTTATTATTACAAATTACAGAAGATTACAATTTTTATTTCATTCAACTGGATTTTTTGTATAAGTTACTTTAATATGGATTTAAATTAAATTGAAGGGGGACCCAATCCAAAATCCTCCCCCACCCCCCACCCTTTTAATCCATTCTAATTGGGATTTGGTATTAGAAGATTTAGAAGAACATAAATTTTTTATTAATTCAGTGAAAATTTCAGGCCCAGGAAACATTTTTTTCTTTTTCAAGTGGCACAGAGAGAGAGAAGTTTGAGCTTTACCATTTACAGGACTGAAAGTTCATTGTCAATTACTAATACAAATGTGGCAAAAATATCAACATTTTGAAAATTCGGATTGCTCTTTAAAAAAAATGTGCCATTATTGCTCTAATATACCAGTATTGACTTTCACTACTAAATTACTTCAGCCAGCAGAGGAGTGCTCTAAACAGAAGTGACCTAAACAGTGTATTTGAATCAGTCAAATAATTGATCAAAAGCAGGCTACAATCAAGTAAAGATACACTATGAGCTATCATCTCACCTGTAGGCTCATCCCCCAGTACCAATCCACAAAAAAAAAAACCTCGGAGATTCGGGTCGTGTAAGAACAGAAAGCAACATTGCGTGTTTTTTAAATTCAAATCTCCAAAATATTTTAGTCTGATTTTTATTGCGGGTAACTTACATGAAAAAGGTTTTCATGATTCTAACTTTTTGACAATTCAATTTATTCTCAGAAGTTGTATGCTTTATCCAGGAAAATCAATAGAACATTTATGCGGTGTGGATCGAGGTCAAAGTTTTTGCACGGCCTCACCTGCTAAGTTTGAAAATCGAATACTGTTCATAAGACTTAACCTGTTCTTTGAAGACTAAATCAATAACCTATTGATATACACTAAATAAACAGGCAGTGTTGTATACATGCGTATGAATAAGAGAGCTTGACTTATTGATCACTGCCTTTAAATGCGAAAGTGATGTCGGGTAAATTGAATTATACAGATTTAGTGACCAAAGCACCAAAATATGTCATGCAGGTAAAGACATATGTCTATTCTTTCACATTCTACACATAGTCAGGGCAACCATAATGATCATCAAATATACCATTTACTGAATTAACTCAAAACGGATCATGAAGTTGAAATTTATTTAAAATTAATTATACCATATTTTGAAGCTTTTATTTGCAATGATAGCAGAACAATTGCACTTAATAAGGTATCTACTCCACTACATCTCCTGCCTTTTTTAGTTCAGTACCAACACATCCTCTCCAAATGAAACCATACCCTTGACATTGATATGCATGAAGTGGCACAGAGTAAATTCAGACTTTAAATGATTGTCTTATTTGCATGATATGAGAGAAAATGCTGCAAGATTTATAAACTATTTACACACTTCTGTATTTTAAGCAGGCAATCCTAAAGAGGCTAAAGGGGTGTGACATTAGCAAGACTGGGCAAAACATGAAAAAAAAAGTTTTTAGGAAATGTCTGGCATAAGTGCATGAACTTCAACTCTTCCCACCCCCTGGGAGGGGGACACTTAACTTTGGTTTGGATAGGGGTGTGTGGTACAAAGTGCCAAACTTAGGGGCTTGAGAACTAAATTTTTTGCAAAAGATGGGTCTCCGAAACAAAATTTTGGACCAAATTTATGGTCTTAGGAACTGAATTTTGATCCAAACTAGGGAACACAAAGCTGAATAAATTCCAAATTTTAGCTCCTCAACCAAAGATTTAAGAGTCTTTGACTAACTTTGGAGTTTTAAAAACTCAAGCATGATTTGGGAATGAGCTTTCTCAAAGATTTCTAGTGAACCCTATAAAACAAAAGGTACAAGAATCATAAGATGTACCTTTAACAAAATTTCAAATTTCTTGCAGAAGATTAGATTTAGATACACCACACCAATGATTTAGATCACACAAAAATCTCAACCTTTTTAGTAAGTCTGGAGAATGAGGATGGAATATAAAATGGGCTGTTCCATTTAAAATTCATACTCCCCTGTGGAAGACTTTACTATATCTCACTACAAAGGGGGTTGCTGATTTCAAATGGAATGGCCCAATATACCTCATCACAGACATGCACTAGCCTTTTTTGTCAGCCTAGGGAAGTTGTTATTGATACCATTCACATTTAAAATATGATTCAAAATTTAAAACAGTTTTGAATACCTTCATGTTTCGCCCCTCAAATATCAGCAAAAGGCTCTTAAAAGTTTAAATCCAAGAATTCTGCTCACTTCCCTTGGTCTTAGCTCTGGAAAGACTCACACACTTATATTCCTGCATTCAAATTTTTGATAGTCCTACATCATCATGACATATGTTATATTTATTTCTCATTACCAAGTAAACACAGCTCCCAAACTGGCACGATGAGTGACAAAGCCCTTGGAGTTGCAACACCACATATTTTATTGGCTTATCAAGTTTTTTAGAGTACTATATAGGGATATTTTCGTGGAATTAATTTTTCACATAGAGCAACCTCTTTGACTTGACTTCTTTAAGTACTGCTATTCTCACTAAATTCGCGCTTCTGTACCAGAGCTTACACACTAAATAAACACATTTGCACATTCTGAAATCCGCCCTCTCTTCCAATTTTTCAATAATGCAAACATTTATTGCAGTACCATATACAGATGATCACAATAAGCAAGCAAGCACAATTAGGTTGTATCGCTGTATATCACTTTTATAAGTTTTTATTTTGGGCGTAAATCAAATGCTATGTAAACAAAAGCGTGTGGACTCCCACCAATCATTGTTAACTAGCCGCAAAATATATTGGTTTCAACATAGGGTGATTTTCATGAAATCTATTAATGATGAAGTGTTGTGGTGTAGAGAGCAAACAGATCTGTAGCCACAGGACGGAAGTATGCACGAGGCTGCCTCATTTCAATGATGGTTATTTCTTGAAAACCGTTACAGATGATTAGTTAGAATTGCCAAGGAGTGGATAATAAGAATGAAAAGTGACCCACTCGCCCACTTGAACCTTATTATGTAGAGAATACAGGTGTGCCTGGGATGGCATACTGCCAAATATACCAGGGACTTGAGAGAGCAGACTGTAAGCACCCAAATGAGCTTGTTTTACAGGCTTTTCAGAGGTGTAGCTTCTCCCCTATTCCCAAATTTGCAATTTAGGGGAAAAGAGGGAGGAAGGATGAAATTTCAAGGGAGTTTTTAATTTGTTCATACTTTCATACAGGAACATTATAATCACATAGGCCAGCGTTTCCCAACCTGGGGGTCATGTCACAACCCCAAAATGGGTCGAGGGTGAATGAGAAAGGGGTGGGTCACAAAGCTAACTTTTACATAATCTCTAATTTTAAAAAAGTAGAAAAGATTTTTTAAAAGCAAAGGTGCTTCTAGTCAATTTACCAATTTCATTTAAACTGTCCTATGTGTGAGAAACATTAGATTGAAGATTGTGTGCAACAGTTACAAGCCTGGGGAGAAAGTGTTGTAAAGTCTAGGGAGTCTCAAATGATAATCATTTAAAAATGGGGTCGTGGGCAAAAAAGGTTGGGAAACCCTGATATAGGCCTACAATCAGATTTGTGAGTTCTTTTGGGGAAAGGCCTCTGACAGAGGGTGTAGCTTATATGCCCCCTCTCCCTCCCCCGGCTAATACACCCATACACCCATGTTGTTTTCACAGAATCCTTGGCACTTGAGCTACTGGTATATCTGTCTTTAATTTCTTCTCCACAGCAGACTGCAATTGAAGAGTGGTTATCAAAAACTCACTAAGTCCATTCTGACATGTTGGCAGAGAGAAAATTGGTTTTGTAGTACCAGCAGGGTGAGGATAAAGTGAGTTTTGAAATACAGGATTCTTGAACCAATAATGTTGCCTTGACATCATTATAATATGAAGGTTTCCAAGGGGCAGCTATCACCCAATTTCTGTAGCAATTGAACTTTATTTCACAAAATGAGAAACTTTCTCTGAAACTTTACAACAACATTCACAATGTTGCAACCGCCAGTGTTTACATGACCTCTGCATGAATTATACAGCCCTTCTAGCAGAAGAGTCATGAGCATTAAATTTTCAGGAGCTCTTGTCACTCACAAACTTGTAAAAATTTCTATCATGCTTTTGGTAATTTGAATGAATCAATACAACTTGAGCATTTGTTCATCATTCAAAAATCCACATTTCTTCAAGTGTTTTGTTTGATTTATAACCTGTCTTGTGTAAGATTTGGGATTATCAATGCAGCACACATTGAATCATTTACTACATGTGTGTATATCAAAGATCAAACAAGATCTAGGGGCCTTATATCCATAGTCTTTATATCAGAACCACAAACTGCCACCTACACATACCCAGTGTACCATTTATTTCCTTGAAGCACGAACAGGAAAAAACATTCACAATTTATAGGATTCTAAATAAAATCCAGTTCCTTACGATCATTAAATCCATTTGAGATTCATGAAGGTGAAAAATTCATGTCAAAAGACTTGATCTTCAACTTTGAGCTCATCAATTTCACAAACTTCTCAGGTGTCCCCATGGTTTTTTAGCACTTTAAATGCTAACAAAAATCTTGCAATTTTTAAAACACTTTGTTATCATGTATTTGGAATTGATATGCCATATATACTCAGTTAAGTCCAAACAAGCCTAGTCTTGGGTCGGCAGATCATAAGACAATTCATTAAAGTCATTTCTAATTAACTCTTTTCACCATGTTTGATTCTCTCTACATTATAACATGTATGTCAGTGATTTTTGCGATGGCTTCCCAAATGACCTACCATCATTTAGCCATCTCAAACACTACTGACCACAGACTCGGCTTGTTTGTACTAATTTGAATCCATTTTTCATGTTGATTCTGAATATGGTTGTGAAAAGGCATCCTTTTTGACATTTTTTTTTAATTGAAAAAAATTATCTCTTGAGGGTTAAATGCTAATTCAAAATTCTATACTAGCATTATGACATAGACTCACTCTACTGCTTTGCCATGTTTGTGGGGGTTTAGGCACAGGTTTTATCATATTTGTTTCTGTTTGTTGCTTGCTTGTTTGCTTCTGAATATTTCAGTCAAAGTACTAATTGATAACCTGCCTCGCATCTTACTTATTTAGTAAGGTATGTGTGATCCAGTACCAGGCATGTCATTCAGTACGACATGCATGGTCAAGTGGATAGAATCACTGAATCAATAATCTGAATGTTGTGGGGTCGAGTCCTGTTGTAGTCAATGCATAGTTCAATTTGGGCAAGGCATTTTACCTCACTTACCCTCTCTTTACCCAAGTGTTAAGTGGGCTATCTTAGGAGAATATCATAATATACATGTTGATAAGCTTGTGCACATCACCATTAGCCAGCAAGTTGAAACAAAAGCAGAATAAGCAGAGTAAAGTACTTTGATCAAAATGTTGGAAAGGTGATATAAATACCGACACTTCTTTTATTTTATTGCCTATATTATCTTGCTTCCCCAAAACCAATTACAGTAACATAGGTTGAAATTAATTTTGCCAACACCTTGAAAAAATCAGTACTTACAAAAATTAAGCTAATGAAGAATTCTGTTTTGATGTTTGAACAATGTAAGCAAGTTACACTATCATATTTTATTGCAACAATGTCAAAATTTGGTTCAGTCAAAGTTGATGACACTGCCAACATCCCAGCAGTTGAACTATCTTTCAACCAATGCACCTACAACCAATATTAAGACAAGCTAATGATATGAAGAGATCTTGAACAAAGAGTTGGAAATCAATACGGCTTGGGTGGTACGATACATGTATGCAAATCCATCACATCCAATCATAACAACAAGTTACTTCAAACAAAGTGTAGATAATTTACGACTGAGCTCGTAATGTGACAGTCAATATCAAGTTCATCTTAGCCATGATCTCGCTGATACACCAAGGTATGGAGATGTGCCTTCAATGCGGCACCCGATACCCCCTTATTCACTTAAAGTTCGCAGGGAGAACAAATCCCGCACCTCTCAAAATATTAATCCAGGAATAGTGAAGCTCAAATTACCAGCACCGATGTTCAATTGAGTAGCTCATATCACCCAAACAATACCCGATGTTCTATTTATTAGCTCATATATGATATAAAACTATGTTCGATCTAGTAGCTTGTGCTATCAAAACTTCTAAGCTTCATTATTTCCACCAAATGCTAAGCTATTCACCAATTTGTGAATTGACTAACAACAATCCTTGCTCCTTGTACTTGGCTAGTTTAATATGAGGTCAAGTTTAGGAACTACTCCACTTAAATGGGATAAATCCAATTATGGAGATTAATTATGAAGAAGCTGTTAGAATCTTGTCAAACAAGCCAGTCTGTATTGAGAGTAACCGATCAGAGATTTATTCTGATAACCTAATGCTACAGGGCACAACAATCCATAACACTTAATACATTGTGTAACAGCATACTTTTGTAGGCTTCAAAGCATCGGAAATTGATAGGGCACCCAAAGAGGTTGCTAAAGAAAACCTTTCAATGTCACAAAACATGATTTTGGCAGAGTGAATATATTGACAAATTATCTTGAAATGCTGCAACCTGGGGTCTAAACTAAATAAAGTGAGATAGTTGCCAATTTCTGTGAAACGCATGTCATCGTCAAATGACAGAGACAACTAATCATGATTTGGTCTAGTTTTCTTTCAAGAAAAAATGAAAACAAAAACAATTTGTCAATTTTCAGAAAGCAATGTAATAGATCTGATGAGAAATTGATAAAATATCATACAAGGAAGATAAACACTGCACTTCTCTTTTTCGACAACTGCCGTTTTATTTTTCAATTAATGGTGCGGTGTGCAGGGGAGGGGGGTCATCCAATTTTACTGACCAAGAAAATGCCAGCCATAACAACCACTTGCAGTTAGCCTCTTGCACAGTTGTGCTTTGAAGGGAGCACAACCAAATATCTTTGAACCATACAGTGGTGCCTGCAGTAACAACTATACTTTGTTCATCAGCAAATAAGCAAATCACTTAACACAGCGAAGTGATATAGAATAGTGCGGGTGCAACTGCAAGGAACACTACTGCAGCAGACACAGTGTGTGATTTACGCGAGGTGCGCTTCTGGCAAGAAATGCACATGAGTGGATAAACAAAAGCCAAATATTTTTTGCCTATTATTAGGTGATGAACAAAGTATAGTACATGTATGTTGTTTTATTAACCCTAATGCCCCATCTGTTTCTATCCTATGTCCCGGGAGAGAGTGAAGGAATAACGGGAGGAGAACGGGAGAAGCGGGAAATTTCGGTCAGTCTCGAACCAGGGCCCTTTGGACCCCAAATCCCATCACCGGGGATACCACGCTATGACTTTGTCGCTGGCCCAGCCACGCTACGACAGTGTCGCTGGCCCCGCCAGCAATTTCATGCCCATATGTTGTCTTTGTTTGAGGAGCCAAATCACTACATCCCGGGACTTAGTACATTTTTTTCTCCTCACTCTGGTGCATATTGGCGTTTTTGGTGTTTGATACTGTTCAGGGTAGCCATCAAGAATTACTTACTCAATAAACGTTGTGGGGTTTATCCACTTTTGTGGGGTTATTTTAACAATGTAGGGAATTTTTCTGTGATGTTGTGGGGTAATTAATCACTAACATAACTATAAATGTATAACTGCTTATCCTTATTTACAAGTACACTTTCAATTACTGTTCACTGTGAATATTTTCTTATTCCCCGTATTGCATTGTTTTTACAGATTTTAGCTATGTGATGCATGCAACACCACCTTTCATAGATATCTCAATATCTCGCTACTGCCCAAGGTTTGAACAAATGTAAAATTTCCTTTGGAAATAGTCACATTTCTCACAGATTTCCCACTCTATCTAATATATAAAGTTCCCTCCAAATGGCCAAGTTTCCCTCAAATGGCCAATTTTCATGGGAAGGAGCTTCCCAAATCCCCACTTTTTGAGCCAATGGCCACTGTTGTGTTTTTTTTTTTTCGGAATTGAACAAATTACAAGCAAGCCAACGAGTCAACATGCACCCACCACCAGTAAAAGCCTTTACACAGTTCTCACTAAATGAATGCAAGAGGCTTGATCCAAGAAACAAAGGGCTTCGACCTTACTAGACCCTGAAGTCACCAAGTAACTGAAAATATCAAGGACTGAACTTATGTGAATACACCAAGATGAACCGACTGCATGAAACAATACAGTGACGCCCATCATGCCTTTTTAAAATTTGCCCAAAAATGGTTTCACTTTCAACTAAAATCTCATTTATCAAAAAGAGATAAAACACAAAAATTATGACAAGTAATCTCCTCGCATGAAGGTATCATCTGATAATAATAAGGCAGACCAATCAAAATTATTTATAACAGATCTATCACTTACTTTTTAGACCTCTCAAGTTTCAGCTTGGTTTCATTGTATCAATGTTTCCCTAACTCTGACAAATTGCCCCAATTCAAACACATAACACAATGTAGATTTTATTTTTTTTTTGGTTAAAATATGACAAAGTTCTCAATGCTGATTTGACTTTATTCTTAACTTAAGCTACTTCTAGGAATTTTAGCACTTTCCTTTTTAAGTATTTCAATAACATACTCTAAAAGGTTTATTTGCAAAATTTTAGTTTCAGATTGAAAGGTGCCATTCCGATGTTTGGACAGAAAAGGACAAATTTCAAAATTTTCTTTGCAAAGATCAAATCACAACATCAAAGTAGTCACACATACACACATTCAATAGTCATGACCATTTAAAATCAAAGAAAAAAAAAAAAAAAGAGAAATGTCCCTTTAATCCTAGACAACTGGCCCCCCCCCCCAAAAAAAGTTTAGTCACCCATCAGGAGATGAAAATACATGAAAGTATAATTTGCAGAAGGGAGACTATGAATGCACAGATGGCCAGATGGGAAAGAATTCAATATGTACCCCTGTCGAAGTTCCTAACATGACGAGGTACAATACTCTTTTTTATTTTTGGCCATAGGTAAGGTGTTTGTTAGTGTAATGCCATAATTATAAAAGATTTGTTTTGCTGTAGAATTTTAAGGGGGGTATCCTCCTCCAGATGTATGCCCATTCACACTGAATGTTCATTAAATCTTCTGTTTTTCCATTCATATCTATATTTGATATTCTCAAAAATCTCCGAGACTGGAGGGGAATTTTTGGAACTAGCTCAACACATGTGGGGTCAATGTCATCTAGGGGTCATATAGTGTATAGCAGGAAATTTTTAACATATTTGAAACATTGGGCTTTTGGGGGGGGAAAAAATTTAGTTCATGCAAATTGAACACAACAAATTTTTTTGCATGCATGGAAATCTTCATGAGTAAAGCAAGATATGATGACTATCGAACACGACCATTTTTTCTTCTCTTTCCTCCTCTTTTCTCCCTCTTCCTATTGTTACCTACCTCATTGAATGTTTTTAACTTATGATTGGATAATTAATAGGGATTGATTAATAGTGGTTTTAGTGGAAAGTATATAAAACCATTTGCTTAGCTTGGGTAACTTAATTACTTTCTTTGCTGGGGAAGTAATTTTTTTTCTTTGATGGGGAAAATATTTGAAAGTTTCATTTGTATGCTGATAAGTACACTAGTCAGCCAGGTCTGTGGAGAGATGGCTGCGTATTTCCCATTCTACAACAATTTTTGGCTAAATGTGTCTGTAAACCAGATGTTATCAGGTGCTCAGCGATAATTTTCGGTGGTGTCCCAAATTATGCTGGTGCATTGAAATGTGCCATAAAACTGCATATGTAAAGAAGTTTAGCCACACAGCTTAAGGTAAGGCCAAGAAAGAAAAAAGTTTGTCTCAGAAGAACGGGGGCATTAGGTTTAAAATTGGTTTTTGACCAGACATTTTTTTGTTAGGTTACTTTTTTGTAAAAAATTCAGAAAAAACATGAAAATTTGGACGCGAAGCGCACGAAAATTGAAAAAAGGGGGCTAAAAATGCATAACAGAGAAAAAACGAAAAAAACGCATTTCGCTTTAGCATTTTCTAAAAAAAAAACACAGTTTTTCGCATTGCAATTTTCACATTTCTTCTGAGACAAACTTGGTTTTTTTTGGGCCTAAAATAGTGTACTATAACTTAAGGAGGAGTGATAAACACAAACATAAGTAATCAGTGACAACAGTAATCACATTCCTAAACTGAATCAAGACATGCAGCATTGTGATGCAAATCTGTCAAGATTTTGAAATCGTCCTTCCATATCAAATTGTGCTCAAAATAAAAAGACCTGAAATTGTACTCATACTGCACCAGTATACCCAACCGGGGTGTGGAGGCAGTGCAAGAACCCTGCGGGTTTGCACAAATTTCATCAAAAGAGCGTATTTTACTTATCAGAGGTCACCGGCCACCCCCAACCACACTCCGAGTCTCCAGAGCTGGGTATGCCCCTGTGGAATCGCAAATGACCAGTAGGCATGGGTGTGTATTTTTGTTCCAAGAGTTTTCATTGATAATCTGCCTAACAAAAATAAAATTTTATTTTCCATAATGCTCTGAAAAAATTTTGGATGGAAGGAAGGAGAAAAAAATTATGTTTGCAATTTTTTTATGTGTGGAGTCTATGGGTCTTGACACTAAAAAATTAGGGACGGAAGGAAGGGTTACCGGAAAACCAGATTTTATTTTCTACTTGGCCTGTATTTCATGCAGAAAAAAATAAAGAAAACTTTAAATTTTGTATGTTCAGTATTTTTTTTAAATGGTCAAGTGATGATGGTACTATTTTTTTTGGGGGGTCTGATATTACAAGTAGGCTAATTCTGATGAGGTGATCAGGAACGTGACATTGATTTTCAACTGTTTGAAAAGTTATAACTTTCAAAGAGCTGGAGAGCTGTGTAGGAATTGTTGGCCACCCAGTATACAATCAGTGTTGTGCAGAATGAATTTAGTAGCATGGGGTGGATCAGTGAAATAATGTCATTAATGTTTAACAGATCTTCTTCTCATTTTCACTACAAATGTGCTCGAATTTAATCTGATGCATGCTTTAGCCTGAAACAAACAAACCACTCAACATATTTGCTGTAAGAGATTCACACTGTGGTTATTTAAGTAGTTTGTTTGCCTTGTTCTGCTTCCCTTACAGTTAATTCGAATAGTTTCTTGGTCCCCGGCGTACTTAGCTTGTGGTTTATTTGGAAGAATTTGTGTGTGTAGTATGTGAATTTTCATGAAGAGGTGAGAACACGAATGTGAAGTTGTATAAAAGCATTCTAATATATAATAACATTGAGTTAGTTTTAGCTACCTTGAAAACAACACAACAGACTCAGAGGTCCCTGGTGGCAATAATTGACACCTATTTCACAGATGCGGTTTGGTCATTATAACATGTATTAGATCATTTTGTTGTTTTTAAATTTCAACCAGTACAGGGCCATCCCACCACAGGTCTTCCCTGATTGCCTCTTCTTATTCCCCGGGGTTTGCAAACCAGAGTCTCATAAAGCCATTGTGTCACCGGATTGTTGCTATTTGGAATCAACTACCGTCCCACATCGATCCATAACCTACATCCTTTCTCCATGCTTTATAGGAAACGTCGTCTTGATTCTTTAACAAATCCAATTTCACATCTCAGTTCGACTCAGCGAATACTTGTTCTTGGGCTGACCAACTGTCGCGTTCATTATGCCAGTTGTTTAAAAAGCTTCCTCCATTAGATCCTGTTTTGGCCTCCTCAGGTGGGATGGTCCTAGAGGTGCTTTGTCACCGTTCATCCTATCCTTTCAATGGGTATTTGTGGCAATTTAAAAAAAAAATCTGTTTTCCCAGTGCAATTTTATATTTTAAATTTTGTCTTTTATAATTTTCTATATTGTAATATATCTAGTCTCTTTTAAACAGGGATAAAGTGTAATAAATAAATAAACTAAAAAATAAACTTATGATCAAGTGAACAGAACTACCTGTACTATCTGTCTTAAGATATCACAAGATGTGATTCCTGAACCTTACAATCTAATGATGGAGAAACTGGGTAACAATTAACAAAGGTTTTCTTTTTAACTGCCATGCCAGAGGACTGTCTATGGCGGACAAACAGACAATATTAGGCTAGTTGGGTTACCTTGCTTGCCAGGTCAGCATAGGCCTTCAGAAAGTATGTTATCAAGGCACGCCAACTGATATCACACCAAGCAAACAAACAAACAGAAAAAAATAAAAAACTTAAAAAAAGCAAAAAATAAAAAAAATGTACATACAAAAACACACCAAAATGTAGTGGTCAGGTTACATATCGGAGTCCAAACTGCCATTTGGTGAATTTCCAATTATATTGTAATTGCCATGATTTTTGACCCACTCATGGATGCACTTCTGCCAAATTTTGAGGGTTCAAAATTAAAATACGAGTCATGACTCCAGAAACCTTTGCAAACAGCCATGCAGACACACAAACACACACACAAACGTACTACACACATACATAACATTCATACATACACACACACACACCATAAATCGCAGGTGACAAACCAAGACTGACTCCCACACTACCCACAATCATCCACCCACCAGGAACATCACAAGTACCACAAACCTGTACACAACACACAAAAATGAAATGTAATTTCGATTAACCAAACGTACCCTGTTCTCTGTGGACCGTTTACGGTATTTTGTTTTTGGAAATTTTGACAAAAACCAGAAGTTGTTGGAAAGTCACGCAGGAGCCCTGGAAAAGAGAGAGAGAGAGACCCAAACACAATCAGGCAAATCTGTCATTGTGTACACCTGTTCCTATCACAGATGGCATTCTTACCATGGATCTGATATGCAGTGACTGACCTGTCAATAATTGATGTGACACTGTCAAACACTAACCGTCCAATCAGGATTGAGCTTCACTTGATTAGCTTGTGACAATCCTGGTAATGAAAATATCTGATGTGGATTGGGATGCCTGAGGATCTTTTTGTGCACCTCGAAATTCATTTTTGGTTTGCTCTTTCAAATGTGCTTTCAACATTTGAAAGAAAAACACTTCTCAAGATAAAGAGTAGAGAGTCTGTAAATTAGGAAATATAAGGAAAAACATCATGATTTCTATGCGTGTCAAACAAGGCAGTATTCTACAGACATGGCAGCACGGAAAAGCTTCAATTCTAGCATGTTACTATATGTTAAAACGGCGATCCTACAAATTGTATTCTTTTCACGTTTAGTTTAGGCTTCCATCCACCAAAGTATTGTTGCTCAATATAACTGTTGAATAATATTTGTCCATCAAGCAGGCTAACAACATGTTCGTGTGTCGTAATTTTCTCTGCATTAAAGTCCATGGTCGCTCTCTAATAGCCTTGTGCCCAGACACCCGACTCTACCGCCAAGTGGGTCAAAATGTTGGTGTCGAAGAAAGCTATTTTTTTTTTCATTAAACCGGGGCTAAAAGATGCATGTTTGATTTAGAGTTGCATAAGCCAAAATGTGCCTCACTTTGGTCCAGACCAAGATAACATTTTACACATGCACTCTAGGGGCTTACAATATCCCACTTCTATAAATTTAGGTCTCACATCAAAACAGATGAAATATTAGCACCAACACTTAACAGATAGGGTTTGGGGATCACCCCCCTCTCCCCAGGTCATCATTAACATTAAAGCAGGTCTTCCCTTTAATCACATTGTAGGTGCTAGAGTCCTTGAAGAGACCACTACACACATAGCTTATCCGATCATCTTGATTGTCAATTTTTAGTATTTTCACACAAAATGTATTTGCTGCAATATAACCTATATTAGTTAAGCCTTTGGCCACCATCTGTCTCCAAAATAGATATGATGTTTTCTATAAGGTCATTGGTGCAAGAGTCATCCAAATTGGACCAGCGATCTACAGAGTACAACACTTGTTTGTGGAGACAGACGGACTACAATGATGGGACAGAATCTGCTAAGCAACATCCCCATCTGGTAGGGATATAATTAAAAGACTATACCTTGCTGTGTGAATGTAAGAAAGTCAAAAAGTACAATAGCTGCCATGGATACAGCTGTGTGCTGCCCATAGAAATAGACTGGTGCTGCCACTATGGTGCTGCCATGTATTAGGATAACTCTCAATTATCTTTTCCTGTGAGTCAGTGGCCCTGAAAATAGTCGTGTGAGGGTAACAAGGTGTACATGTAATAGCTGCAACTTGTCAGAAATCCCCTCAAATATACTTCTGGAGCATATTATTTGTCAAGGAAGATAAAAATGCAAATTAACCTAATACATGGCAGCACACAGATGTACCATATGGCAGCATAAGGGGAACATACGCATAGAGAATGGAATATTAAAACCAAGGGAGAACGCGTGTATTATGGAATAGCCCAAGCCCGTACCGTTTTCTCTCACACCAGCGCGCCGTTGTTGTTGCTGTTAAGCACGCGCGTGTCGTCCCTGTTGAGGCGCAAGCACACTCTATAAAATCTGTGCGTCACGCGATATGTTACCAGTGTTGTATTTCCCCATGTCCATTGTCTTATCGGCCGATTTTTCTGCAATAAGTTGCAAAACCAATCGATTGAAGTAACTATGCTTCTAAAAAGCTCTGCTCCCTAATGCAAAAAAGTCTCTCCGACGACCCCTGTTATTTTTCTTGGTAGGAAAAGAGATATTTGAGTCCGTGAGGTAGCATGTGGCAATCATTGTTGTTTTGTTTTGTTTTCACTCACTATTGTGAAAACGTAAAAACTACTACTCGCGTGTCTCAAAATATGCATAGGACTTTCCAAATATGACGATACGTAAACCAAATATGGTTGTGCACAAAACTATGATAAGTGCGTATTCTCATTATAATACTTTTGGGCACCTAGACTTTGGTTACGCCGTTTGTGAAGAATCTTCGGGGCTGGTTATATTTACCGTCATTGACATAAACAGCCATGTTGCCCTCAAACACACAAAATGGTTTCTGTTAGGCAACAGTAATCGGATGAAAGACCATTTCAATTTCAAGATTCAAGAGCCACTGACAAAAGACTGCTTAAAGCCTATCAAGAGATTTGAAAAATATTCGAAATTTGTGCAGGAATAGCTTCAAATTGAAGGATAAGTCGATAGAATTCTCATAAGTTACCTTTTCCAACTGAGAATTGACGAAAAGGAAGAAAACGCAGTGGTTTTGCATCATACGGTTCGCCATTCATTACGTGTTGTTAAGTGTCCGTTCGGACAGCAATGACTAAATCTTCTCTGATTTCTTCCTTATTAGGTTGCCCTTCTGGTCCTATCATTTGCAGGGTATGTATAGGATACCTGACTTGTTACATACAATGCAAAAATCTGATTTTTGAGGATTTTTCGATTTGCTGATTTACCAAATCACTGATAATGCTTAACCCGAACGCTGCCGAGATGCCCTGAAGCCAACGAAACGTGGCCAACCGGTCGGAAAATGTTTCTCGTTGCATCTCGCCGTCACACTATTTTTTGTCGTGCAAATGACCTCTCATTGGACCGTCATTGCCCATCTGGGCCGCTTACCGAAAATGACGCGATGTTCCCCTCCTCGGTGCATCTGCTGGTCCGTTATTGACTTTATAACGCTACTTATATCTCCTGTGCCGGAAAAATTGGCCCGAGATGCAATGAAACGCAAAATTTGGCTCTCGTTGCATCTGGCCGTTAAAAATAAAAATAGATTGCCCTTCGTTTCATTTGGGCCGTCGGTCGCAAAACGACCGTCCCGGGTTAGGTTAATAGTAAATGTTTGATGGTAATTCCTGACAAACAAACCTATCAACGCTATTGCACTTAACGACCTTCTTGGATTCACACGATTACCTATGACGTTGAATCAATCTTAAAATATGCATAAATACAATGCCCCCCGCAATTTATTGCATCTTCTTTCCTTTCATTTCCTCCCCTGCTTATTTTGTTTCACTACTAAAAAATCAGACCTTCAATATAAGTCCAGATTCAGCCTCTTGCATTTGTACATGCAATTGCCTTCAGCCTTGATACATTACACAATCACAAACACTACTCTATTGGCTTTGGGAAGATCTGTTTTACAGAATTCGTAAACTAAAGACCCTTACAAGGTTTTTAAAACGGAATCTAGTATCATCATCATCATAAAATCAAACTTAAGAGAATCTTCAAATTTTTTGACAAAATGACACCAGCTACAGCAACTTTAGGGAAAAACAGACTTCGGCATATTAGTCCAATAGTCTGTTTGAACTACATCTTCCAACCTGGGGAATTTACCCGCCTTTCAGAATTGATGAAAAAATAGCAAAATCAGAATCACTGTTCAGCTAAATGTTTGATCTACAAATTAACCTTTGGATAAATAATTTAAGATGCCATGGTCCAAGTTTACATTTACAAGGGGATGGGACAGGTGCATAGACCAAGTTCTTATCTATGATGAAAGTCTTTCAGGGGATAGGGGAAGTTTGCCCCTCCGGATAGGATAGCAAGTTCCCCCTCCCACAACCCCCATGCAAGATACAGTTGTACTTCTACTGGACCATATTTACAGGTACCAACAATGACTTTAACAATTAAGAGACTGAACTGACAACTTGGACATCAAGAAAGAAGTTTGCAATACACCCAAGGGTTTGAATCATGTAGTGCAACTCCTATCTGAAGGCAACATTCGGCATCACACCATTATAGAACACATAGCAAAATCTCCAGCAGCAATGTTATGAGAACAACACACATTTTTTTATGGGTCAGGCTAGGTAAATGGCCACCCTTCTTCTAATCAAGATGGCTCATCCCTTCTCATCCACGTGCCTCATTTCCCAGGTGGCACGCTAAAAAGCTTGAAGACCAGGGTAACGCTGGGATGAAACCAAACAGCGATGTTGTGATGAACAACAAGGTGGGTCTTTGACGGAGTCTATTAAGCTTTTCTTTGCTGTGTGGCAGTGAAGAATCATGCCTCATATTAGGGATCAAGGATTTGTGGAGTTTTATACAACTTCTTTAGGTATTAACATACTTTGCATAAAGGGAATAATTCCTAAAGGAATTGCTTCAACATGTCCTATGAGGACTAAATAATCTAATAGAATGTCAAGTCCTTGGTAGTCATGATCTGAAAATGATGTTGTTCTGGTCAACAACTCTTTACTTATGAAGTGGAAACATTTCTATGTTATTTTTGATATAAAATGTCAGTTTTGGCATAAAATACAGAAATTCTAGAAAAATTGCTAGATGAATCTCTCTCAGACAGGTAGGGAAGAAAGGATAAATAAAAAAAATTGGGCTACAATTTGATGAGTGCATGCTTATTAGGACATGGGCACTTATTAGGGAGTGGTCATTATTTACCCCAGGGGTAATGGAAGTTTTGAGAGGGAAATACAACAAATTTTTTCAAGTAAGGGGGGATATGAAAATTTTCATCAAGGAGAGGGGGATATGAACTTTTAAATGGAGACATTTCATAGAATCAGGGAGGAATGCGAAATTTTGAACAGAAGGGAAGGGGGAATGCAAAATTTTTCACCGAAAAAAGTTGGAATTCTTCCATTCCCCCGGCATAAATAATTGACTGCTCCCTTTGGAGGAATAGGGTATTATACTTTGATTACCACCAAATAGGCAGGCTTCATAACATTGGGCCAAGTAAAAATAAAATCTGATTTCCGGTAACCCTTCTGTCCCTAATTTTTAGTGTCAAGAGAAAAAAAAATATGCCCTTTGGGGGAAAATTTTCCTTGTCGAATTCTGACAAGACTCCATAAAATATTTTGCAAAATTAAAATTTTCTCCTTCCTTCTTGGTCAAGAAAGGAAAAAATAATTATTTTTGCCAACTGTGTACCAAAGATCAGGGTGCAAATTCCCTGGTATAGCGGAGCAAAATGATCCACATTTTAGACAACTTGCTACTCAAATTTTAACTTGTATAGCAGTTTTTACAATGTAAAATCATATACCAACTGTGGCCTCACAATGAATGAGAAAATGGCTACACAAAACGTTCAAACAAATTTGCACCCTGCCAAAGATCCCCCTAAATCAAGTTCCCATGGGGCTAATGGAAATATTCTGGTTCAATGCATAGTCCAATTACTATGTTTTAATTTACTTTTTATCCCATCTCTCTAAGATAAATTGTTTTTGAGAAATCCTTGACACAACAATGACATATCGCTAAAATTCACTTCAGAGATAGCGGCGATTTAGTCTAGAAACACTTGTTTTTTAAGTTTTAGTATATTTTAGAAATGCTCTTTTGCTTTTATTATCAATTAGAAAGTAAAGTGCTTGAATTTTCACCAATAATTGTGGAAGTTAGAGCTCAAAAGCTCATTTGCTCTTTGAGATATGAGTTTTTAAAAGTAGAAAAAATTAAATATCGCAGCTTGAGAAAACAATAAAATACATAAGAAATATAAGAAATTCCCATTTGCGAAGTCACATTTTCGACCTTTTGAATGGAAGCTCCGATTGATGTCAAACAAAAGCAATAGAAATGTATTATTTTCCTCAATTTTAATTTGTAATATTTATTTTTAGCCCTCCCAAGGGGTATAATTCCACCTTAAGAAATGTTATTGAAAGAGGACAAATGAGAATATGATCAGTTCAGTTTATATAATTGTAACATTTACGACCCCTTGGTGTTTACATCTAAATGAGTTTTATACTGTGCACAGATGGTTAAAACAAAACATTGAAGCCACTATCTTCAACAGGCTACCTTCTTGTTAAAATAAACATCTTGCCAATTATTCCTGCATCAATAATACATGGCATAGCATATATGACAATTTTTGATCCAGTTTCATTTTCACAATAATTCTGAATCAAATCATTGTTATTTTTAGAATGATACACTTAATTGCATTTACATAATTAAGTAGCATGGATTCAAACAGAACTTTACTAAATAAATAAACCTCCCTCTATCAGCAAGAGTTAAAATTTTTTCATGCTGCGTGAAAACGCAATTTATAAAGCAAACATTTTAACTTTGTATGGGTTTTTCCAATCTTACACAAAGACCACGAGAACTAAACTGGCCAAACTTGCAATCTTCAACTCTTCCACCGCAGAGGAAAATCACATTGTAACTGCAATTTCATTACTTGATACTTTTTCTAGCTAACACCGATCTTTGTTTCTAGCCTAACTTCTGTTTCTTTTTTAATGTCCCAAATAGACACCCACATGCAGGAAGGGATGGGGAGGGCACTCACTTAGGGCCTTGTCTTGGCTTGTCAATCAAGAATTAAACATAACCCTACCCAATCGAATCTGTGTTAGTGGATATAAACCCACTAACACAGCAGGAAGGTTATTGAAAACCACTGTACACATCTCTCCATAGTACTAGTGTGGACACCAGATGTCATGGGTCACAGCCTGATCTCCTAAATACACCACAGCTTTCCAAGAATCTAGACATAATAGTACCACTTAATTCAAATTGCACCTTCGAACATTTTTGTGAAGGCTCAATATCGTGAAAAATCCAATGGAGAATTGGAATTAACATATAAGTACACATTGCAGAGCCATGTGCAGACATAGCTGAGCTGTGTTCATTGGACACAATCCAGTTAGTGTCCTTGTGAGTCTGTTGATAGACTCCCTCGATGGGAGGATAGATCCATACCTGTCAAAACAGCACTGCAGCACACTAATCAGTACATGCTGCCAATACAGTGACTATTTTGTGCTACTGGCTATTACAGGGACACACATTACCTCACCAAAATCAAGTGTGTTTGATGGCAATTACTGAAGTGCTAAAAACCGCACTGTTTGGAAGTAATGGAACCCCAAGGAAATTGCTCTGTGATTCTTCTTTGCATTGAAAAAACACAAAATTTGAAAATTTTTCTAAAATATGATGCCCAAATTAATTGGTTCCATATGGCGGAGTCAAATGCATGCATGTGATGTATCAGTACATATAAAAATCGAATATCTGAACATAACTGAAAAAAAATAGTTGCAAGTTTAAAAAACTTGCAGAATCCCACATGGTGGGATCTAGTGGTGGAATTAATTCAGTGAGCATGTTAAGAATAGACTTGCACCGTATTTCTGGGGATTTATAGAATGGGAAACGTGGTGAGAGTTGGTACAGGGTTTAAGGGAAAAAACAGAAAAGTCAGAAATGTACAAAGTAATGGACCTTTGACCTTTAGGCCTAAAGATGTCTGTCACCAGCACAAGTAGACAATAGTTTACTCCTGTGGTGCAAAGTATTCAGTAATAGATGGGTAAGGGGACTGACGGGGCCAGACATGCAGCGACACACAGACGAGGCCACCCAACAAACAAAAAGGGGATTAAAATTGAAGTGTATACCTTGTAAAAAGGTTGTAGTGTAACAGATCCCCCATTTTAGTGTACCCAATTCATGACGAGATCTATCAACTTGGCATTTCCCATAACCTGCCCATTATTTCCCGGGAGCAGGGTTCTGTACGTTGTGCGGTATTCAGGTAGTTTTCCTCACAAGTTTCCTTCAGAATGGCATAGGCATAATTTAAAATTAAAGTGACAGGAGGAGATTTTTTTAGGTACAAATTTCACTAAATTTCACTGGATCAGTTGTAGACCACCTACCGAGAACGTTTCAAAGTTATTGGACAACAGTGGCAAAAGAACCAGCCAAACCTTGTTTTGATAGTTTTGCCTGACTATCGTAATCGCCCCCCATAGAAAACTGCTTTGACTTCTGCGTGCACAAAAGAAACTCTAAAACATATCTTATTACATAAGACGGTGTATTCAGATTAATTCACTTCAGGGTCGATCTAATACATGGTAGGATTCCAAAATTATGTAAAAAACCGGGGTTCGAGAAATTGGGGGCGCTTCTTCCTGGAAATTCCTATGTTCTCTTTAAAATGTGTGTGATTAATTTTGTGATTACTTGCCCAGCAATGTGACCAAGTGAGAATCGCCTGGCATACTAAATACCACAAGATTTGTCCGTTCGGTGATAGGAAAGCTAAATGGACTGTGGCATTTAATTTACCAGTTTCATATGAAAAAAAGAGTGAGGTGTAATGAACAAACAACAAATTGGTATCATTACTACACAGCTGACAAACTTTAAAGATCCCTGGCAATGTGAATAGATATGTAGCAGCACACTGTACAAACACCCTACCCTGTGAATGAGATCTTTTAGCATCAGTTACTCGACACAGAAGAGCTAACAGTCCACCACAGCAGCATCAATTGTGTCTACATCGGGATACGGCATTCTCTGTGGACTTGAAGAATTTCTGTTGATCAATTCATTGTTTGTGTGTCATCAATCCCATATCAGGATTCACTACTAAAATACGGGGGCTTCCTCCGGTCCAATATCCTCGTTACCGGTCTGTACATTGTGATATACGTTTTGACGCTTGTGCTCAAAATATGGGTAAGAAGTGCTTGATTGATTTGCCAATTTTAGAACAGTATGAGCTAATTCAATGATGGTGCATGTATGCAGAAACATCAAGTTTCAGGTGGTCATGCCAAGAATCTGTTTTAAGAAAATTAATTACGAGAGGGAGAACATCAGCTTTTTATGTCATTCTAAGTCACTGGCCATGTTCCAAAAAGGTGTTTAGCATGATTTTAAGCTAAGAGAATGTTTATCTGTTAGATAAACATATCGCTTAAGTAAACGCAATTCCAGAAAGGATTTAAGTTAAACACAATTGAACCCGCTAAAAATGCTTCACAGTTTTTTAACTGGGTACCGGGCTAATTAATTATGTTGTTAGTATGTGTTTTGTCAAGTGAACGGCTCAATCACTGTCCAATTTGACAACAGCAATTGCGCACATCATTTTCGCCTAGTTGGTGTAGCACACCCTAAATGCTACAGGAGCCTTAATACACTTATATATAATATGTGCTACCTGAAAACAGATAGGGCTTTTTGTACACTCAACTACTCAAATTAGCAATCTTTAATAATGATTATGATACTCTATTTAAATTTTGTTAAAGGAGGACTCAGCAGAGTTCCTGATGGACACCCTCATTTTATTAACCATGTCAAGTGTGCTGCATACAATTTTGCTTGTTCCATATACTGAAACAAGGGTGAAATAAGCTAAAAATACAAAATCGACATCTGGAGAAATCACAACTCTTAATTAAAATAAAGGGATCCAAAATTTTTGTTAAATACCACAGTATATTATAGTACAAATATAAATGTTTACCACACCAAAACAAAAAAATCTGATTCATCTTGGAATTGAGGCATTTAGGTGACTTCTTTAGAACAGATTGACATTTAAAATAAGAGGCAAAAAGTTAATTTTGAATCTATGAGTCAGCCTCAGCAACTATTAACAAGCATTTTGCTTAAACCCCAGTGGGGTTCTTACTTTTTGTTTGGGTAGGGAATGATGTGCGGCCATGTGTTTGAAGCACTACCCCAAAAATGTACGGTACCAAAAATGATTTGCTACCCATCCTTATACCTGCTTTGTGGAGGTTTTGGGGCGAAGCCCAGGACCTGAGAGAACTGTTAAAATGTATTTTGAGCCATTCTGGCAGCAATATTGTCACATTTATGGTTTGTAAGCATTCTTCATACCCAACTGACCAGTGTAACAAAATATTTACAACAGCAATGCAACCCTTTCTAGGCTTTCTTATACCAATTTTCAAGAAAAAGGGACCATTCATACCAAAACAACTGAAAATGATACCCTTCTCGGCTGCATATCCCCATACCCCCTTTTCCACTAAGAAAACCCCCCTCCCCGGTTTTAAACACATTTTGAAATTACAGTGATTTTAAGCTAGTAAAATTGTGTTCAGTTACACAAGTTTTTAGAATACGGGCCACTGTGTCTAATGTATGTTAGGAACATACAAACACAAAATGTATCGGCTATATTTCCCGGGACATCAAAGGAACTCCATCCTCAGTTGTAACATGGAATAAAGAACATCCTTCAAAGGACTATTGTTCAAAAGAATGCATTTGGGCCACATAAGTATGTAATTTATACAAAGTACACACTGAAGACAGTGTAGTTGGGTGTTCAAAAAACACAAAATACACACAATTCTGCAAATTAAATTCACTAGACCCGAAATAAAGTGTAAAATAAGAAATAGAGTCACACAAGCAAGTGTACTGCAGTTTGTACACGCACACATACAAAACTGCAACATACACAAAAAACATAATCGTAAGATCAATTATAAAGAATAGCAATCACACAAAAAAATAATAATTCTAATAAGTCTTGTCATGCAGGTAGCAATAATGATAATGGTTTGTGGCAGAAGTTGTAAATGAAACACTTAAAAAGGTGCAATGAGAGATTTCACATTGCAGTGTTGGTAGTAAAATGGTGAAAATCCTGATTTTTGCACCGATGTAAAGCTTTCCATAAAAAATATCCCCATCTGAAATGATTAAGTTGAGAATAATTATTTTCTTTGGTACAAAAATTGTGCAATTTCCAATTTTGTATTTAGAGCAAATTTCCAAAATTCAGCCTGTTTTATATTGAAATATGAGCAAATCAAAATCATCTTTTGCTTTCACTTTTAAGACATTTCGATACACAAATACAAGGTAAGAAATCTATTGAATGTCTAATATGACACAATTTACAGATGCCTTGAAATCTCTCATTGGACCTTTAAATAAAGCCTCTATTTCATTGCTATGCATGTATGTCCGTATTTAAATTATTTCATTCTAAGCACATTTCACACTAACAAATCAAATTAAATTTGTTGAATCCAGTCAATTTTACACTGGAATAAGCCCAATCAATAAGCAGTATGATTCTAACTGTTCTCTTTCCCCTTTCTTCTTTCCCGACTTCAATTTATTACATAGCTAGCAAGCTACATTGCACATAACTAATAAAAAAAAAATGTGCAGATTTTATTTATCATGATGTGTTTGGATTTTAATGAAACATGGTAGGACCATTTCTGTTATTCTTGTGATTGGAATATCACAAATCACCAGCTGTGACATAAAAGGTGTCATCTCAAGCCAGACTGAAGTGAAAGCATATTTTTCATAAATTAATATCAATAAATATTTTTATTGGAGGAAAACAAAATAATACAATTATGAAAACAAACTTGGCAAGATAGTGCACTTCTTATTCACTTCCTAATCTTAGAAGTTAGAATCAGAACTTTGACAGTTGTAAAAGGTAAGCATAATGGTAAATTACAACCAAGAGTAACATAATAGCTCATGCAAAAGGAAAAGCTCAGCATTCATTTCATGACTTGAGGTGTATTTTTACTCACCAAATATCCTTCCTAAATTGGTCTCTCGTATCACTCAGCCTTCACAGTTGCATGTGTGTTGCATCTACTATTTGGAAAATTTGACTTATCTCTCAAAATATGAGGGCGTACTGCGCGATTGTTGGCAAAATAAGACATGAGAATTCTTCCCAAGTGCTGCCCAGCACACACAGTGCGACGTGCCGTCTGCTAGATCCCGAGTTTAGTGCCTGATAATTACTACGGATTCTGACTCCCAAACGAACAGAATTCCCTCTTCAACACGCTTTTCCACTTCTAAAGGCTACTTAAAACATTTTCCGTATCAAGTTCATTTTCAGAATAATCCACAAAGCCCAATTTTAGCTCTGATATTGTACAACATATGCGCCGAAATCACACTCCACGGTCATCTCGCAAAAACTACAACATAACCCCTGACCTCAATGTCCTCGAACAATAAAACTAAAATTACCTTCTAACGGTAAATATAATATTTAATTCTGAAGAAAACAACACCAAATTCACCTACTTAAATGATATAATAAATATATCAGTATTTAACAAATGTTATTATAACATGGTTGACGCATTTGAATGATTTGGCAGTCTGTTTTTACTCACCCTACCGTGAAATCTTTCGTTTGCGTGTTCGAGACTGGAAAGTTTACGTGTATTTGTTTGCACTTTTTATCTCCAGTAAGTGAAACCATCTGCAGTTAATTTTGGCGAATACGGAGCACTGGGGATTGCAATTTGGTCTCTGTTTTCGCCGTTTTCATGACCTGTAGTAGTAAAATAACATGTACGTCGGTAGTTTAAAGTAATCTCTTTTAAATAATTGTAATTATTCATAGAATATTTAGAAAAGTCTTATGGAAATACGATGGTGACGATGAAACCAATGAACACATGAAGATTTCACAAAAACAACCGGAGTATGTGAATTAAAGTCATGCAAATGACGGAGTAAGATCGTTTACTACCATTTCTCGGCTTCATCGACAAATTTTAAGTCCAAACAGCTCAATGCAAACTCGTTAAATAACTATTTCCCCGGCCTTCATGTCAGAATATTGAGCTTAAATGAACCTTGAAAGCGCAAGTTCGTCGCCATTACCAAATAATTCCAAGGGTTGACATTTTAATTCAGAGTTCGCATTTTTAATATTAATTACAAAACACCTTTCTCTGTGTTCGTTTGCAGGATGAGAGCTCATAAGCTTAACTTGCAATATCCAAAATAATATCTGGGATAACATGGGCCCAAATCCAAAGGGGGTAAAAGATACTAATAGACTACTAAAAAAAGGGAATAAATTAAATCTCAAGTTTCGCATAATGGGGATATCCGAAAGCCTAGAAACCTTGCATTTTGGCATTATATGTGCATGTAATACTAATCCATAGGTGCACATTCAGCCCAACAATGTCACCAATAATAAGTCAACTGATTAAGCTGAAGCGCCGACCGCCTGTCCTCAAGCCATTGGACGACAGTCTCTCGTCACCATTTTAGTTTCCCTATACCCTGGCAAAGCCGGGCGACAACGTGTGCGATAGTAGGCTGTAACCCCGCCCCTAGTCGTTTAAAAATTAAAAAGAACCCACTCCAGAGTTGGTGTAGGACCTCTTTGATGTCAGGTGTCTTTTGTGTTAAGTATCGCCTTCATGAGCTTCGCTGACGGGGCCCGTCCAGTTGGTTGCATTGTTGAGCAGTGGCGATCGTACGACAGACCGAGCTCCCCCCGGCTCTGAGCGTGCAACATCGATTTCGGAATCGTCTTTGCAAAACGTGTTTCTGGAACACTTCTACTAATAACACAGTCTTCAATTGCCATACCAGCTACATGGTGCAGCTGCATTTGTTCTCTTTAAAAAAAAGGCATATTTTCCTAGTTGTATATGGAGGCTTTTTCTCGAAGTTGAGCTAACAGTCTTTTATTCGGACACTAAACCGGACTGTGCAGTTGGAAACATTTTTCACATTCTTCTGTTTAGTGAATTATTAATACGACCATTGTTTACATTTGCAAAAACTGACAGCCTGATTTGAAATCGTCATTAAATTTTTATGCAACCCTGAAGTTATTAGTGATTGATTGCTGCTGGGTGTGCTGCAGCTCTTAATAGCAGTGTTTACGCGTCTCTTCTAACTTTCATTCGAAGATCGGGAATGAAAATTGGTTTGGTTTTCCAGAGTGGAAACATTTTACCCACTACGGACGGCGCTTTGTCTCTGTGCAACCCAAGGACAAGGCTCTACAAGTTTTTTTTAAGCATGCAGCAGTGTCCGGCGCTTTCAGGCCAGGGTGGCCCATAGCGACCCCAGTGGACATCTACAGCATCTCTTCTTTCTTACTTTTCGGGATTATTAATGTTTGAGAGGAGTGCCAGTGAGATCATTAATGGGAACACCTCCCGACATCAACCGAGAACTACTACTGGACAATGTATGTACACGCCTAAGCCAAGCTATGGCCTAGTGTCTCAGCCTCGTGTCAACATCCACGTCTCTGTGAAAAAGTTCCTCTTCGGCCATTATCTCACCAGTGTCCTTTTGTGTCTTCCTCAATTACGCATCGCTGCTCAAGTTGCCTCTCGGGCCCTGAAATTTGCCTCAGCAATCACGCTGGATTCGGCAACTGATTCCGACAAGTTTTTTAGCCGATGTGTTGCTGCGACATCAGATGAACAATGAAAGTGGCGATGCAGGATCAAGAAGTTCACCAGATTCGCAATTATGGGACCAGTCCCGGATTAACGGCAGATACCACTGTTTGTAGAACATGCAGGTTTAGTGTTTTTTCTTATTTCGCATTTCAAAATAAAAATTTCTAATAATCATTTAGGGGCCACCGTATTTATTGAAGCAGCAAAAACAGGAATAAAACGAAAACAAAAACACAACACAGTCAAACACACACACCAACAAAAACTTAAATCTGGGCGTATCTGTTACTCTGTCTTCTCATATTCAATTTTTCCTATTTACTGTTATTATGATATCTTACGTTTTGGTTGTGTTTTAGTATTTTACTTGTGGTGGTGTGCGTGTGTGGTGTTTTGTGTGTGTGTAACGCGCGTGTGTCGTATGTTTGTGTGGTGTGTGTAGGTGTGTGAAGGTGTGTGGGTGTGTGTGGTTGGTGTGCGTGTATGCGCGTGTGTGCTCGCATAAATACCACGCGACGTGGTGAATGTGTTGTGAGAGCACGCATGTATGTGTTTTATCTTGTCCTGTTTGTCTGTCTATCCTCTGTTTAACTGTCTGTTTGTTTGTTGTGGGTGTTTTTGTTTGGCTTTTTGTTTGTTTGTTGTTTAGTTTGTTGGCTAGTTTACTTTTGTGTTTTTCATTTTTAAACACATACTATGCAACTGTCCACATACCAACCTAATTTGGGACAATGACTACTATGACAAAGGATTGATTCTAGTCCTCTCTTGGTTGTTGTCATAAACTTACAACAAACCATTACTAATAACAGTTGGTGATATATTCATCCATGTATTCATTGCTAAAACAATTTACTATACCAAAAAAGAGAACAACAAAACGACGTGGTGATTATTAAAGAAAATTGCATTTAAGGTCTGTAAATTGCAATCACTTCACCGGTTAAATACCTTGTTACTATGCTAACTTAGCTTTTTCTAATTCAATCATTTTAGCATTTGTAATACACCAAGGAAATAGCATATCCCCAGTCTGATGTTGACCTTGTCCTCACAAGGTCGGGCCCCCCCAAAACTTACCAGAGCCAACCACTTTAACATCCTTCTCTTGAATCGCCTACCTACGGGCAGACATGCTAGCATGTACAACTGGGAATATTCCACATGCCCTCCATTACATACTAACCCCAACGGCTTTAGTTTACATAACCATGGACTGGCCTCTTTCATCGATTCATTTCACAAGGTGTTCCTCAAGCGAGACCCCTTCGGGCAAAAACACGATTAAGCTGTTGCCAGATGACTGAAACCGGTTGTACTTCCCATGTCTTGATCTGGGTCCGTTTCGCTAAGGTCCCCGACAACAGCTGCAGAGAGACAGCGACCCATGGGACCGTATTTTATTTTCCTTGAGCGTCCGTTTGGATGCGCCCTCGTCTGTTGAAATTTGAGCTTTGGGGTCCAGCGAGCAGCATCAAAGCTGAAGATGTGGTCTGGATAATTGTGATTGTTTTACACGTGTTAAGCGTGTATTGACCAATGCTGTTTTCTTAATTAAAATTAATATAAATACTAATAATAGATCTACCTTTAAAAACAAATTTCCCTCGAACGAATCATTTTGAGAGGGTAAAAAAGGTACTTGTCTTCAGAAATTCTCTATTTACTATTTTGTGCTATCATTGTTCCGCTCACAATTTTAACCGAGTAATATGTCACAATTTAACTTTGACGTTATTTGCTTAACAAATCTTATCTTTAAAGAAACACGTTTCATATTTGACAGGACAAACAAATATTTGGGGAAAAACCATGTATCATGGAAAGTCTCTCGTTCGTGGATAGCCATTTTATCTTACATCTTATTTGAGACTATAATTATTTCCTTGGGAAATAGTTTGACCCAATTTGTCCGATATTCATTTCTCGACGAACATCCGTTATGTTCATTAAATTTAGCAAACAATGAATTTAGTACACCTCGGGCTATTCTTGGAGTCTCAATTGCAAAATAAAAATTCAAATTTGATTTGGTTCGGAGTTTCGGTTGGTTTCTGCAAACTGCAGTCAGGAATTAGTAAAGGTGAAAAAACTATATATTGACTACTGTAAACGTTGCCAACTCTGAGGCTTTGGGTGATTCTATCTCATCTTAATAAAATATGACAATTTCCAATTAGTTCTGCGGGCGTGGTCATCATGTCGATACGATACGGTCAGATAATAGAACTTCATCTTCATATGGCTACATGTCTCGCCAATCGCATGTACGCCGTCTTTCGAACGCGTTTTTTCTCCTTTTTCAATCTCCGCGGAATTCTTCTGAACGTCGTTTTGCATGACAAATATCAGCGGGTACCACACGTGCGGACTCTTCTCCGCCCATACTTTGGCGTCGAAAGTCGAAAGCGCCTTGGAAAAAAGTTGGTTGATGAACATTGATATCCCCGAGAGATTCTATGTAAACCGGTGTAAGTTTAACTTTCTCAATCTTACCTGAATCGTTGAACAGTTTGCAGTTGGTAAAATGGCAGAATTTTTATTGAGTCGTTGTCATTGCAATTTTAAAAACGTTGTTGATCTGTAATTATTCGCATTTGTACCATTCTCACTTGATACATACCCATCCTCTATTTACTGATCTAAAACACTTATCGTTGACCATACACTCATTTAGACATTTTTGGGCGACCATATGCGAGCTGTGCTCTGTTTATTTTACCTGCTATGCTTGTGTATTTGATTACACTTTGTGTGGTTTGCCTACAAAATTGAAATAAATAATGAATAGTGTCTCATTTTATTTTGGTGGGGTAATTTTGAAAATTTGACAATTCGTTTTTCTGAAGGCTTAAAGACAGGCCTTGTACAAGATCTACACTCGTTTCAACAGGCCGTAGCCAAGGCAGGGGGTGGACTCACCCACGCAAAAATGACAAAGGTCTGCTTTACCATGCATGTTGAATGTCCGCTTTGTGGATGTTGAAAATTACTATTCGGCAATACACTGGTCAACATGCATCAGCATCAATTTTCTATTATTAATACTCTTTTTGTTACTCTCTCCCCCTGATGTCTCATTGATCACTCCCCCCCCCCCCCCCCCCCCCCCCGCTCTCCGATTTTTGGATGCGACGTAAACAATTGGGGCAACCGGCGAGCGCAGCGAGCCGAAAATTGTTTCTCTACAAAAAAAAGGTCACTTCTGGGCCATATCCGCACCCCCCCCCCCCCCAAACAAAAATATTCATGGCTACGGCCTGGCCGTTCAGATTACCCATTGCTCTGGCCGGCGCTTAAGGCATACTCACTGAACTCACATGCATGCACGAGAAAAAAGTTAGTGAAATGTTGCACCGCACTCGCGCCCATCGTTAGCCTGGGGTTTTTTTTCAAGTATATTTAATTGAATTAGGCCTCCTCTTCTTTCTTGAAGTTTGAACTAAATATCATCCATGTTCTAAGCAAAAGATCACTGCATTAAACGCATGGAAATGAAGTGGTGGGCCAATTGGGGTCACGGCACCAATGTCATTCTTGATGTATAGCTCGTGCCGAGGTTTTGATAAAAACACTCTCACTGCGATAAATGGACATTGCCTTATAAGAGCCGTAGAAATAAAGGGGGGTTCGGTCCACCGGACGATATTTTTGCAGCCACCGGTGGATTACAGTAAATTCGGTGGTTGGATTTGGGAAGGCTCGTGTCTGAATGAGAGTTGGATGTCATCAAGTGGAAATGTGCAGTATATTCTCATGTTGAAAAAATGTCCCCGGTTTACAGAAGTAAATCACGCAACTTCGGTAATTTGATTTTAATCTTTGTATGAGTAGGCCTATACCATATATACGGCGACGTAACAAAAACAACGGCGGCTAGGCCTACAGATGATGGTACCTGTCTGTGGCGCACTTTATTCTAGAATCTTGCCATATTTTTAATCATAAATCTTGGTCTTTCTCAACATATATCATTGAAGTTGAAACTAGACCCTCTCATGGTCTGTGGTATAAACGACTGGTAATGAAGACTACAATCTCTCTGCGTCAACTAATCGGCAGGCGAGTGGTATTTTGAATTTGGATAAGTTGGTTGTATGAGGGCGTATGGGCGGCCAGTAGGGTCATAAAGGTGTTGGCGCAGTATTAAAAAGACCGATGTCCAAGGGTCCAGGGAGGGCCCAGTGATCGGATTTTTTTTTAGGATTTTAGTTATTGATTTGTTTTGTTGTTTGGATGCACCGTGTTGGTGAGGGCGAATGTTGTAAAAATAAATAAATAAGTTTGATTTTATGTCTTTGAACTTACTGTGTCCTGAATCCCGGATGCGGAGACAGAGCCGAGACTGTGGGACAGTCTAAGTTGAAACATGCGTAATTCTGTATACTTTACTTTTTTTAGTACATCAGTATCATACTATAATCTCCCGCATAATATTATGCACTACCCGATTTGGCCCGGCCGGAATACCCGTTTTCAATATAGCTCACACAAACTTTGGAAAATTGACAAAATCGGTACAAAGTGCAATGCTCAGTGCCTTCCTGTGGTTACGGGATTGCCGACTTCTGTCAAAACAGATTTTTTAGGAAATAACATAACCTTCTATTAGAAGTCATACTCCTTTCTTGGTATTTAAACTTTTATTTGTTTTTGTTAGAGTTTGGTTTATTGCTTTGGTTTGGTTTGCTTTCATTTGCGGTTGTTGCTGTCGTCGTCGTAATTATTGTTGTCGTCGTTGTTGTTGTTGTCGTCATTGCGTCATGTCGAGTTTGTTTGTATGTTTACTTATTTACTGGGATTTCAATTTTGCGAAAGTTTCGTTGAATACCAGTCTGTTTCACAATAACTAACATTTCTGCAAATAATGAACCAAGGGCCGATGAGATGCCATGACAATTATACTAGTATGTTAGAGGGCGTGATTCATATGAAATTATATGCAGAGGATGTCGGCCAAACCTTATTCAAAGTGGCAACTCCCGATGCCTCAAAGTAAATGGAACAGCAAGTGAGAAACTGCAAACCACTGACACTCCGATTTTGACGATTTGATGTGGGCCGGTGTAAAGAGAGATATGGTCCACCCGGAGCCATAGTCCAGGCTCCATAGACGACAACGAAATAAAGCGTGAAACTAATGTTGCGTTAAGAGTCAACTGATAAGCTGTGGGCTGCCGCTCCATGGCGCTCCATAAAAAACTTAACATTTTAGTGACACAAACACACATACAAACGCACAACGGATTGCAAAGTGGTCCCGCCAGCTATGCTGGCCGCCCACAAAAAATACAACTTGAACAAGAGGAACAACTGCTCGATAGTAGAATGTAGTGTCAAGCTTTCTTGATTACATGTTAAACCAATGGCGACGTCGACATTTAGGATTGGCCGCCATGAACCAATGCTTACAAATACTTCATGTCTCGGCGCCTTCTTCGGATGGTCATGATACTAACTGTTTGATTCATTCTTAGGAATGGGAGTAAAAGCTTATGTCATAAGTGTGCAGGCAGAGGGTGTTTTGAGTGCATCCCACAATGCACCAGTTTTGGGAAATTTCACCTCAAACGTGTCATGTGATCCCACAAAAATCCTATTTCTTAATACATAAAAACCTGACTTTTACGCTAATTTTAGCCCACAAAGCATTAGTACTTAGGGAATTTTAGCATGGTCACGAAATGTTTTGTGGTTCTCAAATTTATGGAACCCTTTTTATCCCTATGTACTGGCATGTAGTTTTGTATAGTACAGTATAGGCACATTGCAATGCATTATGGGATTGATTCAAAACACCCTCTGGTGTGCAGGCAACAACAAATTAAACCACAATTTATAGTGTGTTTGTGATTTGCAGCCTGAGATCGTCAGAATAATAGTGTTGCTGGTGTAGCAGGAGATATAGTCCTCCGGTGGAGTCACAGTCCGCCCGCCGGGCTAAGAATAGGGTCATAGGCAGCGACTCAGTTAACTCGTAAGGCTTCACGCAACATAGTTTCGCACTTTATTCTGTTGTCGTCTATGGAGCCCGGGACTATGGCTCCTGGCAGACCATATCTCCTTTTACACCGGGAAATATCAGTATCATGTTTTCTTTCGGTTTGAAGGATATGACTGTAGAATTTCACTCTTTTCCAATGAAAAAAGGTAAAGGAGGTCCGGCGGAACGAGGTTCGATGTTGTAACTTTATCTTTCACAAAACACAACGCATCCATGTTTTTCGGTTCCCGGGGTTTTCCACGATTAAAAACTTCCGTATCATTTTCCTGCAGGCTGCAGTGAAAACTTTCTACTATCTCTAATGTTCTTATGAGAGTACACGTGTATATGTGTCATTCTTGTGAAATCTATGCATTCACTTAAGTCTGTGATGATCTTCAATGACTTTGTTAGTGTTTTCGAAGCACTGACAGGCTGACCTAATGTTGGTGTTATTTGGGTCATGAGTTGTGCCGACTAACCCAGCATGCCAGCACCTTCATTGTCGCGTCTGCATTTTGTACCTAGATTTCCATCAACCTCGGAACCGTGCCTATACGCTTAGTTTTGATATATATACAAGCCTCAATGTTTGTTGTAGTTATATTAGAAAACGATATGGGTGACACGCAGTGTTTGTAAACTCTGGATTTATGCCAAAGGTGACGACAAAATCTTCAGACCTAAAAAGTATGACAGACGCACGACGGTGAACGCTGGAGCATCGGGTTGGCACACATGTCAACCATGCAAGACTTACAGTCATCTAAGGAGGGAGAAATACGGCTTAATTACATATCTTTGTACAATTGTATCGATATCGATAATATCTCTGTGATCGAGTGTATCTCTGCATGATTTAGATTTGATGAAAATAATCTCACGACCGGGCAACGATAAAAATTGAGAAATTAGGCAGTTTAATGTTCAAAATGGTGCGTTCGTGGGACGTGTAAGCACGTTTGTTTTACCCACCACGTAGCAGTATTCCGACAGGGATACCTCCTTCGTTACCTATATTTATAGGGCCTAGTTAAAATTATAGTCAGTAACTGAGTCAATTCGGAATTTCCGTATTCAAAGAACTTCAGCATTATCAAGGGCCTACTCATTAAAAGATCGAACATTTTTGTTCATATCAACGTCACCAGCGTATAAAACCGCATGATCAGACGATGCAAATGATTTATGAAGCCGAAGCGTTGAGATCGCTCGATGCTCCAAGGCTTTGATTTAGGCCTATCAAAATCTACAAATCCCTTTGTATAAATCAGCATGATCCCTAGAGTTCAAATTCCCAAAAGTGCACACCGTATGGACTAGGCTATATCGACCGCAATTACCGATTTAACAAAGGGAGAACTAAAAAAAAGTCCATAGCGTCTCCGGCCGGCGTCTCGAGTTTTGTTTCAGAAAGGTGACCCCCTCTCAAAAACCAGAAGTTAAACAAAATAGCTCAAAATAACGCGGCTCGGCCTTGTATTTTTCGATCCCCTTCCTTAAAGGTAGGTGACCCGATCATCAAGGTCCGATTTTTCAGGATGATTTCTCAGTCCAGGCTTACATCATGGAAATATATTACCAAAAACATGTTCATAACATCGAAAGGAAACATTCCTGGCCCTAAAATTTCACTGGGGTAATGAGAAAAATATGAACTTTCTCCTGCAATCAAAATATCAATTTTGATGGTAAAGTGTGTGGACGAGGTTGTCAAGCGGGCCATCCACCTTTAAAAGCGAACTTGGCTAGTCTTAAGTGTCCTTTGGGAAGATGAGCATACGCGAAGACAGGTATATACTAGGTCACTCACCCAATGGGTGGGGATACGGGAGCCATCTCCAGAAAAGAGAACAAAATAGCGAATCGCCGGTAAATTTCAGCAAAAATAGTTAATTTTCAACAATATATTTCCCTCAAATATGCAAAATAACCGGACAGAGGACAGGTACAAGAAAACTGTCGGCAAAAATGGAACTACTGTCTCTCGACTCGGTAGCCTAATTTGCCATCACATCGCAAACTTAGTTGGGATGCTCTGACACACGAACGACTCGTGGCCTCGCGTGACCAGCTTTCAGTAATCCGCGAGTAAGCGTGCCACGACGCCATTTGTGTGTCTTTATGGTTGACCCACCGTTTAGATTGCACACAGTAATAAATTGCAAAACAAAAGGATTATTTATGAGGACTTGACGACATGCAGAGTTTGGGTAGGCTTAATGAGCCCTGTTTAATTTCGTCTGAGCTGCCGCTTCGACGTTCTTTGCACAGACGCGTGCTTTCCATCATATTGTATGTATGACCCCGCCCCTTTTTGCAATCACAGCTTTTCACAGGGACTTGTCCCACAAAGATACGACTTAAAACTACTGTGCATTTAAATCACCAAAGCCACAAAACTGATATTTTTCACTTACACCCGTGATTTTTCCATGCATAAATTACAACACGTTGTGAAAACGCCAATAGAGGAATAGTTTTTGGCAACGCATATTATTGCTTTCTTAGTTATCGGCCCAACGCGTTGTTGAAAAAAAACACTGAGCTATCCAATTATCAAGATGAGCAAACACGCATCATTCACTATCATGGAGATAACGGGCAAACAAACACACACACACACACATACACGTACACATACACACACACCGTACATACACACACGCACACGCACGCACACACCACATCGCACGCGCGATAGAAAACCCCGCGTACTATGGGCCCGTCCGTCTGTCCATAAGTTGGCGTTGTGGGGGAACTTCTTTTAATAGTTTGTTGTCGTGTAAAATAAGCCGGTTTATTTGGTCGAGATATTGACACGTGATGTGTCAATAGCCAGTTCGGGCGCCGTTATTGACCACAAGGATCGTGTCAATATCCATTTCGGGCCCGCAGACGTTATTGACACGATCATGTGTCAATAGCCATTTCGGGCGACGTTTATGATTGACACGATGACTCGCCCTGTCAAAGCCATTCGTGGCAAGGATATTGACAAGTAATCGTTTGTGGTTGACATGTGGTACTGGAGCATAAAGTAAGGGCTGGAGAAAGAAATATATTCCAAGTCAAATTTTCCAATAGTGCACATCCTCCAGGACCATAATGGCAAATATGGTCCTGGAGCATATTTGACATTTAGCATATTTCTCCACTGCTCCCAGGAGCATATTTGCCATATGCTCAGGCCCTGGACCATTTGTGTATTTAAACTTCCTCACGGATCATATTCAAATAGCCTTCCTTTTTATTTATGCTCCAGGACCATATGCAAATTTGGTCATGGACCATATTTGCCATATTTTTCCAGATTATTTATTAATCAGTAACAATAATGTTCCTGGACCATAATGGTCCAGGAACATAATTTTGGGCAAATCACATAACATCACCGTAGTACGCCTGTCGGCTCCAAGCCATTCACTCAAGTTTCAAAACCGTTATCGTGTCAATAGAGCCATTGTCGGCGACGTTATTGTACGGATCATCGTTCAATAGACACTTCCTTTTTTAATTTTAATGTACTGATTAAAATGTTGAAAAATTCGGTGAGCAAAGTGATTTTAAAGCGTTATTTTTTCGCAGCGTAAGACCATTTTATTATTCTGTTTTATATTACCCACTGAGTAGTCTGTCGCTCATGGGTATTCGTTCGGCCTCCTCTTTTTTTGTGTTAAGTTAAGTTTTGCACTGTTTAGTTTTTTTATAATGGCAAGGTAAAAGACAGTGGGTGGTGGTATAGCGCTCCTGTTGTAATTATTGTTATTTAACTTGACGGTAGAAGTCCTTTTTCGATGAACAATGCAAAGGGATATTACATCCGTCTATACAGTCGGTGTTATATCGATATTCAATGGGAGCCTATTTCCTAATTCTTTGACCTCCAGGAGATCTCCTGTGGCACGCGCGCCCACTTTAGGCCTTGCCTGGCAACGTTTTAGTCTGCACACCAAGGCACGCGAAAAGATATTGGCAAGGCGCTTGGTTTTCGCATTCTTATGGGTATAATTTCAAGTGTTCTTAAATCTCACAGGTGTCTGAACCAAAAGCTTCTGCAGTTGTATTTTCATTTTTTTCATGTATAATTATACTAAGACAGTTACACTTTCAGCTGTGAAAGGGGAGCTCGTAAACAAACAAGTTTGCGTATGTATACACCTTTTGCCACGTGCAGTTTTTCATAGGCGTATGCCAAAATTCCCCCGTTTCCTATTATTTTTAAACATAGTGTGATTAGGGCCATATGGAAAAACATTATTTTACCAACAGGGGATTATTTGTATATGTCTCTGATCATCGGGATCTAATCTAAATTCAACAAAGAGAGATTTTTCCGGTTTTTTTTTTTTTTCAGTTTAAAGTTCGATTCCTGTAGTTCGTTAATGCGTCAGTGGAGTCCAGTGCATATAGCCTAGGACTACACACAAGAGATTTTTAACTATCAGAGCAATTCTCGTTGCCCGTGCTATTTTTGGTTGGTTTACTCCGTGACAAATTACTTTCAGAAAGTCAAATCCTACGTCAAATCAGTCAGCGAGTAGTCAGTCACGAGTCAGTCGCGGGCCAGCCACTTACCATGGGGTTTATACCCCTTCTCCGGAGTGTTCCCGTTCACCTGTACGGTGGTTTGGCCTATTTCATGCACGAGTGCAAACGGAATTCACGCTGTTATGATTCCCTAAGGGTGGCGCGGCGGGTAAAATAGTCGTCTGCTACGATTGAGTTATCGAACACATAGGCCCGTGTCAGGACATCAATCAGGGACATTCGTCATGGCGTTCTGCCCTCCATTTGATTCAATATCCCAGTAAAAAAATTGAGCCTATTTCCAAATTTTAGTTGGTTCTTTAGGTGAGTTTCGCATCATGAGTAAATTATATATCCTATGTGGTCTGCGCTTCCCGGGGGCGCTGTTGTGTAGATTTTTTGTCTGACTGATGTAACCAGAAGGCACGTGTCAGTTTATGTCAATCCAAATATATATATGTAGACCTGCATCTCAATGAACTGTGCCCTTGGCGGATTAGAATATGTGTATCTGACATGGTCTGGACCATCTGCTGCCCCAAACATGCACGGCGTTTGTTTAGGCATTTAAAATTATATACACTTGAAGGTTTTTGTTGAACTGCACTGGTCAAGCGAGGATTACGTTGTTTTTAATTTAATTGCGTTTTTTTTACTAGGTAATTGGCACTTAAATCAGGTCATTAGCTTTCAGCAGCAAAACAATGCGGATTTTTTAGGGTTAGACCGGCATGCATGCATGCATGCATGCATGCATGAAAGTGACTGTAATACCCATTTAGGCCTAATATCAGTCATAACTTTCTGGATTACAAACTTTTTTACGAATACTGAGACGAAAACGAAAAAGTTTATCTTATAAAAGTAAGGAGGAGCTAGGAGGGCCGCTACGAAAAACTAATATTTTTGACGTGGCTTTGACTAATTTCGGTATCCGAGGATCACTGTGATACTTGCACATCAATTCGGCAGAAATATTATGTATAGGCCTATGCTACCCAAATCTTTTACACCTAATCGTTTCGGATCCCTGCTCTCAGTAAAACACGTGTTTAAACACGTGTTTCAAGAGTTTATGGGGTTTCTAGACTCAAATTGGTCTTTTCTCTGTCGCCACTTGACATCAAATTGTTGACTAGAAATCGAATTTTAAAACGACTCTATATTTTTTTTTAAGAATGAGTAATCCCCGGCGTACTCTACCATTCTTCATGTCGGAGATATCTCTTTGACTCATAGTTCATAAAATTTGGTTAAAATTGTTTTTGAAAGGGCGTGACTTCCTGGTCCTTACTATTGGTATCGCATGAAGAGGGTATAGAATCTTCTCTGTAAAGTGTTCATGCCGCGAGTTAAATCAAATGACATCATGCCCCTCAGCTCAGAAAGAAAGTCTATGCCGACATGTGCTTTATCTCAGAAGCGCAACTTGATTCGGAACCAAATTACCAAACGAAACCGTTTAAATCTCAAACCGACCCAAGGATTACTGAAAAGGCCAATAGGTGTATGTAGTCCCGCTGCGGAGAATTCCAAAACATCATCACCTCTGGCATGTCAACAATTGAAACTGTATCGAAATCGAGATCTCCAAAATGCGCCTATACCTGCATAATAGTATACAGCCCGACATCGGCACGGCGTTCGACTTGCACGCGTATGGCACTCGACATGCTCGATCGACGAAATGTTCATATTAAACTTGATGCCTGGCACGACTTTGTATGCAACAGGTGTTATGGTATAACGAACAAAATAGCAGGACCCATGTTCATTTCATATGAGCAGAGAGGGTAAAGGAAAGAAATTATAAAACCGAAAATATGAAGAAAAAAAGCCACTTCGTCCTCACTGACCCATTTCGTCCGTCGGCTATTTGATCCATTTCCACTTTGTCCTGTGACCACTTTGTAAGGCATATTTTCCATATCGTCCTTGCCATTTTTCCGTTTTCATTGATAGTCCTTGACCAATTTTGTCTTGACATTTCGTTCTTTCCCCTCATTGTCCTTTCTTACTTAGTTCTTTCTCATTGTCCTTTTACCTTTTAGAGATTAGGGTTAGGATTATGGATTATAAGGGTTAGGGTTAAGACAAAATGCTAAAAGACCAACTATAGTCGCTGGCCGAAGCAGACGATAGAAACGGGATGAACTAAAATATGGACCAAGCAGGCAAAGGATTAAAAAGGCCCTGTACCAACAACATTCTAAGGACAATGTAGCAAGTGGATCAACTAACAAAGGACAAAATGATAAAGATTAAAAGGACAAAGTAGCAAAGGAGTGTGAACCAATAGCCAAACTTGATGACGCAACTAAATTTCAAGCATGACGCTTGGCCGCCGGATTTACCGTATGTTTGGATGGGGCGCACATGAAAGCAACTAATGAGACGGAAGAACAAACAAAAGTAAACAAATGTATATTATTAAAAAATCATAATTAAATGAAGATGTAGGAAAATGCATAGTTTTGATGTAGGTTCATTAGAGTAACAAATTTTAACTTTCGCACAATATATAGGCCTAAGCACGACGTTGTGAAGCGAAAGAACTTGGAACTTTATTAGGCCTATATCTTGAGGGTAGCTTGTGAAACCATTAATTTTTAAAAATCGCTCAATTTGACGGAAATTGCAAATATCATAACGATGATAAGACATAGGGGCCTATACACATGATCTAACTTAAACTTTCATGTTTCATTCGGCTTAACGAAATAACCAGTACTTCCTGGAAAGAGAATTGCAGCGCCCTTCTGTATCTTCATAACATAAGTCAGGCTACATCAAATTGGAAAGGACCACGCCCTGGCCTGGCAGTCAGACATACAGACACGTAAAATTAACCTCGACATTTACCTCATCTGATCGTAAGGTCCATCATCAAGTGTACACTTGACCACGCGACGAATGACGTATGACGTAGTACGCGTAACTTCTCAATACATGGTTAGAGTGACTCCATGATAATTCAGTTAGGCCTCTACCCAATTGTCATCAACGAAAACCAAAAGCTACCAAACCCTTACCGTTTGACTTTATTCTATTCAATACATCTCATCTCACTCACCTGTTCAGTAACACTGACAAAATTAAGACATCATTTCGTGTCACAATCCTTCAAATTAGGATGAGAGATGATTCACTTTTCGGTTCTTTTCAGACAGCACGTCCATTTTCGGCCGACGAATCGTCCATTTCAGTTGGTGGGTTCCGATACCATCCCCTTCCACACAGCAGGGGGCACATGATGTGAGTTGTTTGACCCAGTATGCCCTGCTTCGACGAAGCATAGTGCATAGGGTGAGACACCTTTGGATTTCAGAGCTGTAATGGAACTAAAAAGGGGCTGTCGATTGTCAATGGAGACTTTAATCGTTCTCGCCATGACCATGGCCATGCATGGTGGCTCGCTCTGAAAATCTAAGTTCGACCTTGGTTTGACTCGAGGATTGTAGTCAAAACTTACTCTTAATCTACGTTACACAGACGGTTTACGTTCATCTTTGAAAATGAGAAAGAAATTAAGATAAGCGAATCGTTAATGACGACGAGACTCCTGATTGTGTATTCTAATTGAAGGCATCGTTCTTTTTTGTGCTACGATTTGACACGGTTATGCCATATCCGCATAGAGGCCTAACTCCTTTTAAACCACACAACACGGACCCTTTAAAAACCCTATCTTTCTAATCCTAATCCTAACCGTAATCTTATGTAGTGACCGAAAATGGAAATTGACAAAAAATAGCATGGACAAAGTGCAAATTGATCTCTCACATAGTTTTCCAAGGGTTTAGGCCTAATCAAATCTCTAACTTAGAAACATCTGTATCTGTATATACATATATCTCAGCGTGGTCACCTCTTAGGCTTCGTGAGCTCCGTTATTGTAGTGCCTATATCACATCGTGTTTACTCTCTATACCGTAATTACTGAGTAATTCTAAGGCCTGTTGTGAAACCTTTGTTAATTTTTAAGTGTTTTCCTGATTATTGAACGGACGATTATTAAAATGGGGTGGCTATAGGGCTACAACACACTGGCCAGACAGAAGACTTATTACCAACATGCAAGAAAAACAGTTTGTATTTGAAAATGAATTAAAAATCGCAAGATTTCTTGACTACATATATGTAAATCTTTCCCCAGTTAGTGATTTTCAGGACAGATGTTGTTTCCCAGATGAGAACTCAAACAGTACGAAAAATAATGTAATCATTACAATTCAGAAGCGGCATTTTGAAGCATTTCATTTGGTCTGTGTATGTATTCCTTTTGCAGTGAAATCGGCAAGTTATAGTTCGCAGTTACTTAATCGCCATATTTATGGAACCACTGGCTATGAGTTTAAATCAAGCTTTTCCATCTTGAATTCTGAAAGAAACATATGTATGACAATCCAATATCGGCAATCCCAATAGGTATGTGTGGGGCAAGATCCATGGTCGCTCAAGTTGGTGATACGGAATTTCGTTTTGTGCATGTTGCAAAACACAAGCGCCTTAATTAAGTCGTGCTTATAAGCGTATTAATTTTTTTGTATTATTTGATAGTTATAATACATTCAGCACATTTTGATCCGGAAACAACGGTGGTTCAGTGTATATAACCAAGGGTGGACTAAATTGACCTGTACCTGTGTATAAGAGCTAGGGGGACCCAGAGGGGGGGGGGGAGCTGCCCCAGTGGAAGCATTTCCCTGAAATTAGTGATTTTTGGCAAACCTGCCCTTGACAGTGAACACCAGGCTTCTACTATACTAAAACAAGTAATTCTGCTTGCACCTGCAAATATCATGCGCCACCCTGCCCCCCCCCCGAAAAAAGCTAGTTACGTCACTGGTTACGATTGTAGAAAAATATCCTCGAATATTTTTTTTTAATCACTAGCACTGCACTATTTTTTCACTTCCATTATAGTGAGGCAAAATGAATGGTCCAAGCGTCATTGTCGGCAGGCCCCTAAACATGGTCCCAAATCTCTCAACGACAAAAAATCAGTGAATTTCACACTTTTCTAGTGGACCTCTCTGTAAAGAGTACTACTTCACACCTTTTTCGAAGAATTTTGTAACTCATTGCATTTAGAGAGAACGAAATAAGTGAAACTGATAAACCCCCGACTGATACGCCACCCACACACAGGTAGGCGCACACATGAACGCAACGCACGCACTCGCGCAAGCACCACCCACACACCCTCATACTAACACTCATATACCCACCACAACACAACACACACCCTACCCCGCCTACACACGCATACTATACACACAAGCACGCATTCACACACACCACCTCGAATTCACTGCAATTATATCTGTAAACTTCAATACCCCTTATTACAAGAAAATGTAGGCATTTCAAGGGTTTATGGGAGAAATTAGTAAACAACATACAATCAAAACACATGTCATTCTCTTAGGTCTATTCTTTAACGTGCCCTTTTTCTATTTCGTTAGCAGTGTTAATGGCCTACTCGGTCGCAGTTCGACTTTGCACTTCAACCTCTATATGGATGTGTCTGATTTGGGGTAATTCTGAATGTAATACATTTTGGTTTCGAAACAACGTTCCAAAAGATTCAGAGAACATTTGACATAATGTTTGTTAAATCATTGCCTACACTCGCTAGCCTACAGTACAAGTATTGTATTGTCATGGTATGTATGAGTCATTTATCAGGTGATAATAAGCCTAGGTACTTGATTTCATGAAAAACACACGGTGCCTGTTTTTTCGCTTCAAACCGTCAAGCTATTTAATTTATAGATACCAGCGGTCCCTGAAGCGCGAATTGGTACATCAAGCTACATTAAAGACAAGATGTAACGCTTTTCCCTATTTTTCGACGAACGATTCACGCTATACAAAGTTAATCAGATGTGGGCGAGCGCATACCCAAATTACTGGCTCGGCATCACTGGCCTAACTTCCCCATACAATCAATTATGATTGAATTGAAATCATATTAGTACATGATGGGTGCAAATCAAAACGCCATTATTTATCTTCATAACTGGGATACGGGGTGATTTTCCACCTTTAATATTGCTTCAACCATGAGAGTGCATCGCAAATCTGACATACAGGGAGTGCAGTATATAAGTGCAACTGCGGTGTTTTACAGGTTATAAAATAAGAAAGATGCTTTCTGGTATTAATAATATTCAGTATACACTTTTTCCAATTAACTTAGAAACATGTTTTTGATTCTATCGTGTTTTTTTTTTTTGTTGGAAATGATTGTTTAAAAAGCAAGAAAGAAAAGTACTCTACCCATTTTAGCTCATTGTTCTCTCCTTTAGAGACTGGTCAATATTTTCCGGTTACACATCCCCGATACACTCTATATAGAAATCAAAGAACATGGTTCTAAAGTTGTCCTCTCCGGAGAACCCGCGGTTCTCTAAAGAACTTGACAAAAAAGTTCTCAAGCGGTTATACAGAACCGGTTTTTGTTCTATAAAGAACCTTTTTTTCGGTTCTTCATTTTGCAGAGCCCCTTATTTTGAGGTTCAAGAGAGAGGTAGAATGGACTCTGGAATTGTACACACCCACGCCGAGGTACACGGCCAAACTATATACTTAACGATCTTAATTTTGCTGATGACATTGCCCTTCTAGAGTCTACCCCTCGCGGACCCAAATTCAGTTGAGCAGGTCAGCTTCTGCAGCAAAAGACATTTGTCTCATAATCAGTGTACCCAAGACAGAGTACATGACACTAAATTGTGATCCTCATCCTACACTCCAAGTCTGCGACAGTCCAATCAATCATGTGACCGATTTTAAATATCTTCGGTCTTTATGGTTGCATCCAGTGCAAGTGACTCTAACTAGAAAGCGGAGTTTTCCGATACATCTTTATTACAGTGATAGCTGATCATATACTTCAAAATCCAGTAAACAAACCCTAACTTTCCATTTATATAAGAACAAACAAATTTTTACAAAAAACACCGTTTTTTTACACCAAAAAACTTTAAACTAAAAAATTACACCGCAAATTTCTAGGGGATCAAACGCCAGCATGACAGTAATTTGTACGTACCATTTTCACCGGCCGAAATTGCCCTACATTTACGGAGATCCGCGAACAAAAAACGGCCCCAAAATGGCCCGAGTAAAAGTAATATGACCGAAAAAAAGGCGCAAAGCACTGGCTTGGATGGCCTTCTGGAAGTTGGAGCAGTTATGGAGAAACCCATTCATACCTAACCACCTAAGTGAGGCTGTTTAACACAACATGTGTCACAGTTCTTCTGTGGATGCGAGTCCTCATCACAAAATATATGAGCTTATATGGAAAGCAAATTAAATGCATTCACCACCTCTTGCTACCGCATAATGCTGAAGATCAAACGAACTGACCACGTACCCAATGTCACCATTTACACCATTACCAGCACAAAGCCTGTAAGAACTCGACAGCTTAAGTCCCTTGGGCATATACTCCGCATGCCAGATGACCAGCTAAACTTTATGCTCTTCATACACCACCATCAACCATATGGTAAAAGAAACCAGATCGGAAACGTACGTCATTTCTATCATATGTACGTCACCTGATTGGTTGACTGATTGATTGATTGATTGATTAGGATACATGATAAAAAACATATAAAATATATAAAATAAAATATATATAATATGATACAATACATAAGAATATTGCACTTGAAACATGACAAAGATCGATAATGAATGAACAGGAGTACCAAGGATAGCCCAAAAAGCTTAGAACAAAAGCTTAATTCCATTGGGGTCCTTAACATGCAGAAAGAGTGAAGAGCAAATACTACAAAAACAATCAACAAATGTTTGAGACAAAATATAGGAACTTATGCCATTTGCGATCAGAGACAAAAAAGAGAATAAAAAAGTGAGACCACCTGTTTGGGGATAGTGAAAATATACTGCAACCAGAGCAAATTACAACCTCATCCCAGGACCGCAGCAATTGGAAGAAGCTTGTAGTCGCCTGCCCCAGCCGAAAGATGATGATCTTTAAGAACTTGCCTTTGAAGGGAAGGATTCCCCTGAGAGGACAACTTTATAGAACCATTTTTTTTCATTTCTGAAGGAAAAAAGAATCACATTCCCCCTTTCGAATTGTGTTTACTACTAAAATGCTACCACTTTTAACTCAAATTTGGTCCTTCCTTCTATATTCGCCTCTCCATGAAAAGATTCCAATGCCACACACGAAAGGCCCACTATGTAAAGCGAAAATCATGATCAGTAACAAATTTTATTGTTTTTGTCTTTTATCTCGTAGGTTCTCCATCAAGAGACCCCACCACGGGGTTAATGAGACCCAAACGTCGACCCTATTCCAAGCTGCAACTCATGCATCTCGAGCAAGAATTCCAGCAGAGTATGTATCCATGTCGGGAACGTCGAGCATGGTTGTCGCAGCTGCTAAGTCTTTCTGAAAGACAGGTAAGAAGAAATGCGATTTATTTTGAAGAAAGAACCTTACCCGCCGGAGTGAAGAAAGTGTCTTTTCTGGGCTGTTCTTTGAAGAAGAGAGAACACTGACCTTTTATAGATCTTTGAAGAAAAGTGCCTTTCCTGGGCCTTTGAAGAACGTCTTCAGTAATCTTGAACTGATTTCTATCCCTGTAAAGAATCTCGTTGCTTAGTTTAAGAAACCCAATACAGGTTTCTTATATGGAGTACAGAATTTATTTCAGATTACTTTTTGGAATTAAGTCTCCTTTCAAAATAAGGATTTCTTTCTATATCCCTATTCAAATCCGTATCGAATAATAAAAAGGCCCACCTCCTCAATTTAAAACTTAATTTTTAATATATAAGATAAAGAGCAGCACTCCTGCTATAGAGCGTTCCCATAGCACCGTGTCTCTAATACCCATGATTGTTTTATAACATTTTGCTTATTCTTTATATTTTAATCAGGTGAAGATCTGGTTTCAAAACAGGCGAACAAAACTGAAGAGAACAGTGGAAAGGGAACGAAAGGAGCACGAACAGATGCAGAGAGATATGGCTACTCTGGCTATGCAATTCTACGCACCTCCTGCCGCGCAGCAGTGACTTGTATCAGTTGGATTTCATCAGAACTGTCCTCATATGTCTTCCAGTGAAGCTCTTCCAGTGAAGAGTAACAACTCTAAAGCAGTGGTTTGACTTGGCATCTTGTGCCATCCACAGAGACTTCTGGTGCTTCACACAGAATTGTCTTGGTATTTCTTCTTATTGTATCCAAACACAGTGGTTCTCTAATATGATCCAGCCAGAGGTGTATCCAATGTCTGGCTGCTTCACTGAATTCTGCAAGGTCCTTGTCTGTGCATGGTTGCTCCAACAGTGGGCAGACCAAGAGATGTTCCATTGTCTGTGGTGCTGTTCCACAACCACAGGTAGTGTCATCGGATCTGCTTCCAGGTAGCCCCACTTCTGCAAGGAAACCTTGTCTTGATATGACTTTGAGCCAATGGCCCGGGGTTCTTATAATAAAATGCAGACCTTGCGCATGGCACTCTGAAACCACTCGGGAAGCCGCAAACATCAGAATGTCCTTGTCTTCCTAAAAACTCTTTTGACATTTGGCACCACTTTTTGGTGCTCTTACATCAAAAAAGACACAAAGAACAGTGACTTTTATACAAGTTCTTTTCTGATTAAGAGATTTGTTCGCTAATTGTCTTCCTCGACATGTATTTACCAATGTCAGCTCTTCTTGTTTTTTCACCACACAGAACTTTCACCATTTTTAGTGTCTTCTTGAAAGTATCTATGCAATTTTGCCATGTCATGTTTGGTATGCTGGAAGAGCGCTCACTGATACCCATAGGTTGTGAGGCTTAGAGAGGGAGAAAGATGTAATGACAATCCACGGGATCCCACAAAGCAAGAAAATGCCAAGAACAATAAATACAAAACTAAGTGGTAGTGAGTGCTACTCTATGTCTTCCAGAGGACTTCATCTCTCCGATATATGTATATTTTGTACATAGAAAGCTCGCTATGATATATAATTATAAAATTGGAAGCAGGCATTGGGAACAAGTGCATGAAAAAAAGGCTTGCGCAAGGAAACGTCGTCGCTTTGCGCAGTACTATAGTGTAGTTTTAAAAGAAATTATATTTTATACATTCTTTGTTTTCTCAATTTTCGATCTAATCATCTCAAGAAGTGCTACTTCATTTCATTATAATTAACAAAACGATATACGATCTAGATTTTAATTGTTAAGTTTATGTTAATTTGTGGTCAGTGACAACACTGTAAGAAACCGTCGTAAATTTACATGCACTTGTTAATATTTGTAATTTTACAGATTTGTTATATTTTCTTTCCTGTCAAATGGACATATTTGTCGATTTGAAAGTACCGTGTATGACAAGCTAAAAAGGTCACAACGTATTGCTCACAACGCGTTGCTTTATTATTTTTGGAACGCAACGCGCTGCTTAGACAGCCAAGTCAAAAAGCAACACGTTACTTTCATCAGCAACGCGTTGCTTTTTCTCCTTTCTGATTGGTTGGCTTAGCAACGCGTTGCTTCTTTCTTTTTCCTGATTGGTTGGCTAAGCAACGTGTTGCTTTTACTCTTATTTTGATTGGTTAGCTTAGCCTACAACGGTTGCCTTTTCACCTTCCTGATTGGTTGGCTAAGCAACGCGTTGCTTTTATTTGCAACATGTTGCTTTTTACCTTTTTGATTGGTTAGCAAAATTATCAAGTGTGAATATATATTTTTTTTAAATCCGTAAAATTACGATAATTCACTGGCAGTTTGGGGATGCATCCAGAATGCTAGAAGGAAACATTGTAAAAATAATATATAATAATTTTGGCTGTTATTCTGTTATTGTTTACTGCAAAGTATAAATGTTTATTTTTTAGTAAGTATATTCATGCCTATTTCAGGTTCAAAATAACGAAAAGTAAAATGACAGTATTTTACCGGCAGTCACGTACTTTCTAGCAGTGGATGGTGACATAAACAACGACGATTCAAGTCAGAAACCTGAAACGGGGTATTTCACAATGGAATAAGCACTGAAAGAGAGCACTGAACAACTTATATATCGCTTTATATATCAAAAAATATTAAAATGATGTTAGGAATTTAGCAAAAACAGTTTTTGAAGAGCAAGCACGCCAAATCAGGGATCGATAAAAATGCCCAAACTGCTATTGTAGTTTAGGCGCTATATCTTTACAATGCTGCATTGTGTATAGTTTTGTTATCGTAGTAATTATCTCTGGAATGGTGCTAAACAAAACATTCACACACCGTGTGATAACTGTGGAATCAGTGTGACACAAAACACTATGGAACAAAGGACTTATCATATTTCGAAAATGCTCCGCCCGTATGATACACTATTCAGACCAATCACTGATTGACAAACCTTTACTATACCTTGGGATCTAAGATTGGTAGAAACTTCAGGTTGGTATCTATACCTATATTTTTGGGGTTAAAGAATTCAAATATACAATTTTTGCCTGATTTGCATATATTCAAAATGGCGACCATTTTAAAACCATTTTGGCCGATCTCGGGATCTGAAACTGACCAAAGCTTCATTCTGGTGTCTATACCCATATTATTGGGGACAAAAAATCAGTTTTAACAGTATTTATACCACTGGTCATTTACTCATGTCTAATTGGTATCAATTCAAAATGGCGGCCATGCACGTTTAAACTTTCAACTGTAATATCTCCATGTATCACTAGGAGAGGCGCATATGTGATGCATATCCAATTTGCAAGTTCAAGGAGCTCATTGATGATAATATTAGTAACAATGAGGTATTTTGTCACATCATCCTCATTTGCATCAATTAGAAATAGACGCCAGTTAAAACAACGTGACCTATATCTCAAAGAAATTAAACGACGGACAACACCTTTTGCGAGTGGAAATCCACTCTTATTGGAATGATTTTCACTCTTTTTGAGTGGGAATTCGCTCTTTTTAAGTATAAGCATTTTGGAGTGGTTTACAACAGTTTCACTCTTTTTGGAGTGAAATTTTTCACTCGTTTACATTTTATAGAGTATCTAGAAACCAGAGTGAAGCCTTTACCAGTCTCAGATCCCGAGATATATTTAAAGTGGTTCCAAAATGGCAGCCATAAATTCATACGATTATAATTGAATTCCTTGACCCCCAAAACATGGACATAGACACCAGAATTAAGGCTGTACCAATCTCAGACTGATCCCAAGATATAGGCAAAATCACTTTGAATGGCGGCCATTTTGAAATTATGGAAATTAGGGATTCTCCCACCCCTCCAACTTTTGATATGTTGTTTTGTGACATATTCCACGTAATAAATACAGGTGAAGCGATTTCTTTGGAAATTTATTTTGGGTTGACCCCTTATTTTTCATATTTTACTGGACTATTGAGCTACAACAACAACAAACCTTTTGAGCTAAAAGAATTCAAGATGGCTGCCATTTTACGTTAATTACAGTTATGTATCACTTTAACCTTTCTTTTGCTTTTTGTTTGACAACAATCGGCGGAGCTTCCGTTCAAAAGTTATGGTCGAAAATGTTGCTTCGCGACTTTAAATTCCTCGTGATGTTTCTTAAATGTAATTTTTTCCTTATTTCAAATTTTAAATGTTCATTATTAGCAACTAAAACTTTAACCCCATATTCCCCCTTAATGACGAATTCCCAATTCCATTGTTGTATTATACTAATCACTGTGTGAAATAACTAAGCTCAAATCAAAGTCCTTCATATAGAAAATCACAACTTCGTTAGAAAATTCCGGATCCGAATTTTTCGTTATAAACGGTATCCTATTATTATTATACAGTGCACAAATGTTTACTGCATGAAAACGAAACATCCGATTCACCTCAAAATTTAGAATAAATCATTTTAGATGACTATCTTTATTTCCAGATGACTATTTTTAATTACTACACAAACAATTATATTTAAAAATCTCAGAGTCAGCCTTTATACGCACTTGACCAATGCATTTTGTGTTCTCTATCAAAATAAAAATTGCCTTATTTGAAACTCATTGTGACTGTAGCTGGCTATTACTATTTGGCGATGTATTCCAGAATTTTCGAAGGAGCTATAGCCCAGCCTAAGTGGGGGTAAAGTAAACACTGAAGTATGAATTTTCTCCAAAAATTGTACATACGTTTGCTCTGTAAAATTGTGCTTGTTTTTTTGATTGCATGAGTTCTTCATAAACATTTTAGTAATCATTTTGAATAAAATTTTATACCGTGTTTGATGAAAGAGTATATTTTGATCACATTTTGCAATAATAAAATCAGAGAAGGAAACTGTAATACATATTTGTGGATAGTTCATTTTTCTGAGAAATGTATGTGTTTTTGTTCTTCTTAATATGCGAAATAATGAAATGTCACTCTCTTGGAACACTTTGAACAAAAAGTTCAACCTGGAAAACCTGGCTGTTCAGAATAACACTAACCTTGACGAACCTTTCTTCAATCACAAGATAGCAGACACCCTTCACAGCCAGACTGGACATTTTACTATAGAGGAGCTTCAGAGCTGCCTAAAAAAAAACTGTCAGGAAAAACACCTCGACAACATTCCTGCATTCGATAACATTCCTGCAGTAATCTGGAAGAATCTACTCTTCCATAATTAACTGTTAGAATTTTGTAACAACACCTACATAGGAACAAACCAGCAGCCTTTTCAACATCGTTCATCACTCAAAGAAAGGCGACCTCCAACTACCACAAAACTACTGAGGAATCGCACTGCCACCACTGGCCTCTAAGATCTACAACTCACTGCTGCTCAACAGCATCACTCCTCACATCTCATGCTCAGACGGAACCAGAATAGTTTTTGCAAACGCAGATCAACAATACCCCAGATACTTGCCCCAGAAGGATTATAGTGGAGTTGAGAGTTCAAAAAGAAAACATTCAATTATGTTTGTAGACTTGTCTAAGGCTTTTGTAATGCTGCTATTTCACCCAACTACGGGTCCAGATGACTGTCAAAGTATTGTCAGTAGTATGATAAACCCATTCATTTTATGCAGACCATGGAGGACTCACAAAAGCGTTCATAAAATCTACTGGAATTCTCCAGGAGATATCTTGTCCCATCTCTTTGTAATCAGGATGATATATCATCAGAAAGAATCTTGACATCCTCGACAAGGGGATCGCCATCAAATCAAGCGTTCTCGACGTCACCAATGTCAGCATCTCACGGACCTTGAAGACGCAGATGATCTATCCCTACAGGCGAATCTGATATGTGATGCACAGATCTACTAACATCACTTGAGGATGATGCAGACAAAGTCGGCCTACAATTTAAAGGCCAAGCAAGAGCGGACTACATCACGTCATGAAGAAGAGAATCATCAACCTATCTACACTACAGACGGTAACCAACTCAAGAGGCGAGGACTCCGAGTATTGGGCATTTGGTGCCAAACAGCGAGAAAGGATCCTGTCACGCAAAGGCAAAGCTTGGAATGAGTATAATAAACTACACCCCGTATGGCAATCTGGTATCTCCAATTCAACCAAGCTGACCTTCTCAGAGCCTATAAGATAGACTGGATTACACCTACACCGGCTCCTTATGCGAGTACAAAACATGTTTCTCAGTGGCGTGAGCACGAGACCAAAGCAGAAAGCACAGATATAATGGAGATATCCCTCCAATCAATTTCATCCTCTGTTGCCCAGCGCCGAGCACGATTTGCTGGTTCAAGTAGTCTCAGACGTCACATGTGTGAGGTTACCATTCCCAAATAGGGGACGTCGCACCCTTCAATGCTGATTGCTCGCAGACAATTCAGCAGTTGTGAGTGACATTTGGACATCCCCAACTTAATGACGACAGGGACATTTGGCGCAAAATGGTGAACAGCATCTCGGCTGCGGGCAGCGCTAGATAGATGATAGACCGGACCGATCCAAATTTCAGGCCGAAGCCAAAATAATGCCCATTGTGAGGGTCGGTTGAAAATATATGGCTAAGCGTGACGATTTATTTATATTTTTAGATGACGATCATTTCCGTCATATAGCATTGACTATGTTATAACCCCGCTTCAATGCTAGTCAAAACAAAATGGCCCACACTCTATTCGGTGAGCGGTTTATTGAAATCCTATGTCTTGTGTCTAGTTTCGCGCAAGACTCCATGGAAGACTAGTCTTTTTTGACAATCTACCAGGTATATGAGACCTGTCTTGAATTGTTCAACACACGTGGCAAGGGCATTTTGCTGGTGTTTTCATGTTTCTTGAACGTTTGTTGAAACAAATTGCTATCTCACTTTTTGCTATTGCTATTAGTACTACTCAGTTCGGGTCCCTACCATTCAAAATACTAAAACAATTCAACATGTTCAGAAGCCGTGACAAATTTTCATACACCAAATCTCAAATTTGGTCGAAACCATGAGTGGCTCAAAAAGTTTCTAAAAAGGGTTTGACGTTCAAACAATTTCTTCATGTTTTTCCCCGAGGATGTCGCTAGTTTGGCCGCCGACAACGCCATTGACTCGTGTGGCGTTATTTTAAAAAAGCGTGTTTGGGTGTTCCACGTGGATAAAATTCCTCCCAATTTCAGCACCCTTTGTTCTTTTCTAACATCAGTAGAACGGGAGCATGGACCTAGTTTAAACATCGTCGTTCATGTCCCCCACTACAGAAAAGGTTTTAACACCTTTGGTCGACTTTAGTATGGAAACCCTTTATATCAGAATGTTATAGGTTCATAGTCCTTGCGCTGCCCCTACATACCCGTATACACTTGCTTCGTCGAGAATTTTAATGTTTATTTTGAGTTACATATGCATAGGATTTCCAAAAACCCTACAATGTGGAAAATTCCAAAAATCCAAAAACCCTGGCAAACTCTTGTAACATCCATTTATTCAAAATGGCTGCCGTGGCTATTTTTAAAAACATAAATGTCACTTTCAGAAATTATATCAGCTAAAAAAAGCAAATGAGGTTTCTTTTTCATCACGTAAAGTCTCTGACATTTTGAATCCACTGGAAGTGGTTTTAAAAAATTCAAAAATTTCACAAACTCTAATTAATGCATACATTTTCAAAATGCTGCCAGATACAAGATTATGAAAAACATAAAATGAAATTGCCATAACTTTTTGGTACCAAATTCACTGGCAATGGTAAGTGAGGTGGCGATTATCATTCAGTCAAGTCTGACATTTTCAACCCCCTGGAATGGTTTTGAAAATTTAAAGGCCAGAGTACACCTTTAATTATGGCCATATATTTTCTAAATTGGGGCTTGCCGCGCGGGCCATCTTGAACAATGGAAAAGGTCAAAATTCCTGGCACTAATCAAATGTAAAAGGCAAAGTGATTCTCATTTTCACTAAATTCCTGCCATTTTTTTAGACCAATGGAATGATTTAAAATTTTAAATTTGCCAAACCCACTTATGCTATATCTTTTCCAAAATGGCTGCAGTCAGCCATCTTGAAAAACAAAAAAGCTTATTGCTGAAACCAGATCACTACCAAAGTAAATGTTGTGAACTTTCACTTGATTTTTTTCTGGGGCATTTTACAATCTAGTTGGTCTAGTTAACATGTTTGGACATAAACGAAATAAAATAACATCATGGCACCATATAAAGTATTATCAATGTTTGTTTTCCAGTATCATCAGAAATTCACGACAGCCGTCCTTAGCATCCTCTAACTTGTTCACTCACCTAAAATCAGGCTTTTTCTTATTCACACATAATAAAAACAGTGACACTGCCTTGTTATTAACCATATCATCACTTCATATTGAACTTGAATCGCTTTGGGAATTGATAGAAATGTAAAATACAAGTTTTGGGTGTTCTAATCTTGATCAGACGAATCAGTCCATATGTCTTAGAAAGAAAAGTCACTATATTTATGACTTTTTTTCTAATGGAAGATATTCTAAGCTGCCACGTGAATTTGCTGATATATGTTACATATAATATACTGCACCATCTTACAGCAGAGTTCATCTAAATCCTACAATGAAGGAGTTTTTCTTACACTGTTTTTGCCACGGAATTGATCGTAAAGTTTTGTATACCTTAGCCATCCCCTAAAAATAATTAGACCAAATCACGCCCTTATGGGTAAACAGAACGATTTTTATAATAAATTCCTCCGGCAATTTTTTTTTTAGCAAGGACGGAAATGGCGTTTAATTAATACAAGAAAACGCATGCCCAAGGTTGATTCCCACTGTATGTATCTTTGTTTGGCCGGTCGTGACCTTTGTGGTTTTAAATGAGTACGATTACGATCCTTAATGATATTCATGTACTATATGCATTGTGAATAACGTTACGGCCATGCAGCATTTAATTAAAGATAAACAATTTTTGGTTTTAAGTTGCTGCTTGAATTGTCTTTTATAACTCAAAAATTAGATTCCATCCAAAATCAATTAAGAAGAAAACGTAAATTTACCCGGGGAGATACTGTTTAAAACACTTGATCGAGCATATGCTTGACCAGACATGGCCACCATGAAGGTAGGGTTAAATGCTGTTCTAATAGAATAACAACACTTTAAATGCAAGAGCTTCTATTCTAAACCAATTTCTGAAACTTTCAACTATTAAGTTAAAAGTAAATTATAAGTGTACATTTGTCAACTTTTTCCCAAGGGTATTAAAATGGGGAAAAACATTAAAACTGGGAAATAATATGGGGTTAGAAGAGAGTCTTGGACAGGTAACGTGGGGGGGGGGGATTAATACCATTTAATTTTTCTTGCTCCAGTTTCCACCGCAGCCATAAGAAAATGACAGATTTGTGGCAAATCAACCAAATGGTTGGGCAAAAGAACAAAATGGTTTTAAAAATCTCAAACCTGTTGATGTGTTTTTAAAACATGTTTTCCCCCCAACAATTCACTTTCCTTCCCCCTCAAATTTCACTATGCCCTGTTGGGCCCCCCCCCCCCCACCCCACCCCTTAAGATGTTTTAAGTCCTTGCAAAGGCAGTATTTCAGGAGGTAATGACCTGCAAGACCTAACACTGGTAGCATGACACCCATTGTCGCCTGAACCAGCAGCCGTAACTTGTTGAACAACCAGGACCTCTATCATAGAGATCAGGACATTGTGGACATGAAAATGTCCACTGCATATTTACATGAATCGCCACTCAATTAGGTGGCGGGCTGGGCTAATACTTTTGGTTCCCTAAACAATGTGAGTGTTCCAATCCGAGTGAGTCAAAGGTTCCTGGTGATCTAGCCCCATTTCCAAACACGAACCAATTTAATTCCTTCCCCTTTTATTGAATTCTGCACTAAGGTTCATATATTCTGCAAAATCTCCAAGGTACTTCAAGGTACACCCATAATGCTGCATGCTCTGTCCCGATTTTGCTCATGGCATCATCCCCAGTGGAGTACATGGAATGCCAAGTGAGTATGGAAAGCCCTAAGGTCTCAATAACTCACTCAATTTTGTCAACAATTATGATTCACAAAAAAACTGCACACAATTTTGGATTTAAACATATTTAAAAAAAAAAAAAACAACAACAAACACACACACGCCCACACACATTAAACACTAATCACACCTAACGCACTGTCAGTTATATCAATACAATAACACCATTCTCAGTTTTCTTTTCTTTCCGTTCCCTTTTTCATATATTTTATATTATTTTATATCATTTGTTTATTTCTATATCATGTTTATTTTTGTTTTAATGATTAAATTAGAGTTTAAATAAAAATGTAACTCTTTAATAACCACTTCCCTAGGTTGTAAATGCCAGAATTTGAATGAAAAAAGCAAACTTGTTCCCCTTTGGAGCCCGACTGGTAGGATTTGTGGGCATTTTTGTTCAAAATGGCTGCCGACGGCCATTTTGAAACTATATGAGTTCTTAAATTTTGAATTTTCAAACCATTCCATTGGGATGGAATGTCAGAATTGATTGAAACTGACACCCCATTTACCTTTGAACTGATCTGGTGCAGAATTATAAAGTTTTATGTTTCTAAAAAATGGCTGATAGGCGGCCATTTTGAAAATTCACGGTCATACTTAAGTTTGTAAATATTAAGAATTTATTATAGAATTTTAAAGACCCCATTCCATTGGTTGGAAATGTGGGAATTAGTGAAACTGATGCCTCATTTACCTTCTTAGCTAATATAATTCCTGGAATGTGACATTTTTGTTTTTCAGATAAATGGCCCGCCGGCCAGCCATTTGATAAATATACGCGTCATAGAGTTTACTCTGTGTTTTAAATTTTCAAACCATTCCGCGGTGGCGTTGAAATGGCAGAATTGAATAAATTGACACCTGGACATACCTTTGCATAGTTAATTTGGTACCAAATTTATGGCATTTTGTGTTTTTCATATCGCTGCTGGGCCGCCATTTTTTGAAAATATATGGCCATAATTATAGTTTGTTGAAGGTTTTCATCAATTAAACCACTTCCATTGAATTGAAATGTCAGAATTTCATTGAAAATAACCACCTTAATTTTGCTTTTTTAGCTGTATAATCATGGATGTGACATTTTAATGTTTTTCAAAATGGTCAAACTGGGCGGGCCATTTTGGAAACAAATTGGCTGTACCAAGAATTTTCCAGGGTTTTTGGAATTTTTCCCCCTTGCAGGTTTGGAAGTCCATGCATATGTAACTCCACCAACCTTAAAATTCCTCCTGATCGGAGCAGTGTAATACGGTCTGTAGTACAGCTTCAGGGACATAAAAACCGATCGTCTTGTTTACTAAACAGACTCTAAACATTAAAGTTAAAACACACGACACGTGCGCATGTCGGCATTCTCAGGCAAGGGTCTTTCATAAGTATCTATACCAGTCAACTGCACTGTGCCACGTGGTTAGAAATTGATTGAAATATGTAGATAAAGAACACTTTTTGTAGTCCAGTATTTGTACACTGTTGCTTTTAAGTTGGGAATAATAAAATATTTTACCACTTTTTATGGAATGATTCTTACAGTGTGAGTATTATGATATCTAGGATGTACATCGCCACACTACTTAATGACCCGTCTCTCCGAACATATCACCATGAAAAAAGCGGTATTTGACAAGCAGATTTAAGGGATTTGTTACATTTTTTTTCACTCAGTCAGGCCTTTTACAGATAACAACATTTTTGGGGTGTTTCATGTATCGAAATGTTCAACAGTGCTGTTTTAAAGTCAATTCAGTACTATAAATCGCGTATGGACCACCCCTGCCGCGGCGAACGAATCAGTCCGTCAAGACGTCGCGGCATTCTGTCCACAAGGTTGGTTATGATGTCAATGGGCAGAGACGTCCAACTCATCGGTCAAAGCCTGAGCTAACTCCTGTTAGAGGCAGTGAGGAAGATTTTCTCTGTCATTGATGGCTGGCCCAAGGCATCCCAGGCATGCTCGATAGGGTTCTATAGGGCGTAAGTAGGCATGGTATCGCTCCAACCTCTGCCTTAAAGAGATTGTCTCATACAGCGGTCCTGGAGGGCGTGGGCGTTGTAGTCTGGGCAGCCGCCGAAACTTGAATTGTTTGCATATTATAGCATGCGGCCTGGGGCAGGCAGTGGTTTGCCAGAATGTCCAGGTACACGACGGCGTTCATGTTTCCATATAGGTACCAACAGTGACGTTTTTTTCTCCATAATGAATACAGCGGTCCCATACCATCATGAGCCGCCACCACATTGAGTTCGATTCCGGAATACAGTCATCTCGGACGTTCTCACCACGTAATTGACGAACACTTTGTCTTCCATCTTGAGGGTTAACGATGTAGCGGCTCTGGTCCATAAAGATCTTATGTGCTCCTAGGCCAGCGAAGTAGAGCCGAGCAACTCTGTGGTGAACGGCTAGGCGTGGCCATTCGATCATTCGTATTGTCGGAACCTGTTGAAGAATCTCCGATTGTACAGTTTTTGGCGGGAGAAGGTGATTGGACGCCACAATCTGAGGGTCGGATTCTGAAACAGTCGTCTCAAATGGTTTCTCACCACGTATTCGACGAACCCCTTTGTACTTCCATTTTATTGATGGTCAACGATTTTTTTTTGTTGTGTAGCGGCTCTGGTCATAAAGATCTATGTGCTCACAAGCCCAGCGAAAGTCGAGCAACTGTGTCGGAACGGTAAGGTGTGACATTTGGTCATTCGTCTTGTCGGTAACAATGTTGAAGCAATCTCCGATTTACAGTTTGCGGGAAACAAAGTTGATACATTGTGTCTTCTCCACAAACGACGAAGAAGGCTCGCTGGCATTTTCCGGGCTCTACGAACAGATTAAGCAGTCAGCGATCATTCGCCTGGGTAGTCAATCGTGGTCGTCCCGGAGATTTTCGTGGCCAAATGACCCACCTCTCGATGAGGTCTGAGGATTTTACAGACCGTACTCGGCGATTATCCCGAGGAAATCAGCGGGGGACTTTGGCTGTTTGTACCCTTCCGTCGGAGTGCAAGGCACTCTTCGGCGTATTGATAATGCAGTTGGACGAGGAATAAACCTCAGTGTCAGTTTTGTTGCAACGGTAACAACCAATTTGAAAACGTTGGCTCGTTGCACCACAAGCCTAGATAGGAAAAAAGAACAAACAAAAGACGTCTGGCCTTTAAAGATCCCAACAAAAGGCATTGTTACGTAATTCGATATTATGCATGGTGTAACTTCACCTGGGTATGTAGTGGGGACTCATTATGTAATTCATTCACCAATTCTAATATGATTACTGAGCCGTTTAACCAGAAATACGTTTAAGATGGTCGGAAAAAAATATTCCAACTTTATCTGTTTATGAGCAACAGTATATTCTTTTATGGAAACGTTTAATGGGCTTGAGTTTCGGAATTCAATATTAAATGTTCAGATCAGGAAGTTAGCACTCGATGTTGATGGTAAGTGATTTAAACGTGTTCAAAAAGAGACTAGAAACTTGAAAACATTAATTCATTTAAACACAATTTTTTTTGCAGTGCAACGGAAGTAGATCTCAAGTGTCTTGCATAGTAACTTGGGACTATACACTCTTAAAATACTGTAGTACTTTGCCTTGGTGGAGTATGGGGTCTGAGCTGTTTGTAAGGTAAGAAATTTCTGGCAGCTGGAAAACTTGAGAACAAAACTTGAATATTAGGCATACGTACCTCATAAAATAATTCATTGATTCGGCAGTTTGCCAGGCCGGAATTCTGAACAATGGGTTATCTGCTACATTTGCAGTAACAGCAATGAAAAATAATATGAAAGATAAAACCGCGAGGACCAGTGTGAAAGTAATTCTAGTCCGCCGGGCGCCACAGTCCGAGCTCATAGACGAAACGGAATAAAGCGTGAAATAATGTGCTGAAGAATAGTCAACTGAATAGAGTGCCGTATTCTTTACCGTATCGTAGCAGGATCGTGAGTACGGCGGACTATTAATTACTTCTACACAGGGAGGATCGGCAACCAAAGTCATTGCTCAAATCGGAATCGAACCTGCACCGAATTCGTGAAAGGTGAAAGCGAATACAATGGCGGGATCCACGGATTTGAAATGTCAAAATTAACGGGGGGATGAAAGGCTGTAAATGTCCAAAAATAGCTCAAATGGGCTGATTTTTGCAAGAAATTTGCAGAATTACGGGAGGCGCGCGCCACCTCATGATCCGCGCCTGGATGACCGATACACCAGCCCGACAGCTTAACCTAGAGCAAACGCCAATAGCGCAGCGGAGAACCGGGAATTTTGAGATCCCGGAAGTTGACGTTTTGAAACGTAAACAAAGCAAAAAATTTACTGGCTAAGCCGAAAATAGCGCAAATTATTATTGTTTGAAAAGACACGATCGAACAAAAGTGAAGGTGAAAATAAGAACATACATGTTATAGCTGGTCGTCAAATTTAGTACACGGCCGACGTTGTGTGAAATTTAAAAGAGAAGAAATGTTTTTTTTATACATGTAGTACAGTTGAAATATGTGCCGACAAAAGATTGCAAAATTTGCTTCTTCAATTTGCACAGAAAAATCGCAAATCTAAAAGCCATTTTTGGAAATTGGGCTTCAAAATTATAGACTACAATGTACTATTGTCTTAACACGTTAACTCGTGCAACCAGTAGCCTGCATTTTTTAAAGAGAAGTTCTGGATCAAAATTTGATGATGGCCGATTCTGCCAAGCATTGTAAAGTGCACAAGGCAGCGCTATACGTGTTGATACGGAACTGCTGTCATCCGGCCATCCCCGCTACCTACTGCTGATGATGAATTGATAAACTGACTCGAGGGCATTTTTGTAAATGATCAAACAACGGGGAAAATCATCAAAAAGCCCAGTGGTTAACCGAGGTTTGGCTTGTTGAATGTCTAAATTCAAGGCCAATATTAGCCTCGCTGTAGGTTTAGTATGTCGATTGGAAATTTAATGTTGGTCCAGGAGTCTTAGTAAGCATAGTGATACATCAATAATAGTTTTCAGGGACTAGTCCAATCCATAACAGGGTTCAATCTTTGAAGGTCTATGGCAGGAACCCTCCCCTGGTACATGGGACCTTTATCACGTCCTGGGCGTGGTGGGATTGCCCACAGTTGATAGCGTGATTGAAGTAAAAGTGAATTGTGTTAACCTCAAATCATTGGGGTTGCCAGTCAACCTGGGGCACTAAACGGCCACATCCACCTCCGGGCTAATTGATTTGAACAGAATCTAAAAGCTTATGGAACGACTAGTAGTAGTAGTGATCGTGTAATACCAACTACATTTAGGGCTGATGTAATAGTCCTAGGTGCTTAGTTTAAAACGGGAAGCAAAAGCGCTAGTAAATTCAGCAACCTCAACAGATAAACTGCATGCGCATGTTTATTTTGTTGAGGTTACCAATTCAGCTCAACACCTGTTTATTTTCCTTTGAGTCTGCCATTTTCACTATAGCATTTGCGCTTTCTCGTGTTTCACCCTGAGCTTCGAGGCGTATGGCTACTAGTTTATAACCTCACTGCATACTATGCTCACAACCCAGGGCTAATGGTCTAGCCTATTGCTGGGTGCATGATGTTACTATTAGTGCATTTAGCTTCCATGAATCGGTGACTTCAAACAAAATCAGCATTTCTTGACCAATCACTTTAGCCAAAGCTCGTAATTTAAATCTTCGGCCACTTGATATCGCACTTACGTTGCTGACTCGAAGAAGATCAATAACTCAATGGGAGCAACGGTCATCTAGCCTAACATGCTCCTGTGTTAATGTCCCCCCCCTAGGCTGAAAACTGCCTATCATATAAGGTTTCTCAGTCAACGCGCATTAATCCTTAAAAAAGGTCCTGTCATACATTAAAAAGTGGTTCGCTAGTCATTTGAAAAGGTTCGCTAGTCAAAATTGAAAAGGGCTGACTAATCAGTAAATTTTAAATTTAACCATAAATCGATTGTTTTTTTTTTTCTGTTGGTATTCGCACAAGTCAAGTAAGACAAACCCTTTTTGTGTGGTGCTATGTGACGGCAGAAATTCACAGTGTTTCCAGCACTTCTTTAATTCTCATCAGGAGCCTCGATTCTGATAGCAAAACCCATTCTTTTATGATGAATACACAATTTGAGGCATTAACATTCACATTTATAGCTTCATAACATTCCTGTACAACTGTGCAAAAATTTGAAAATGCCACCTTCTCTTAAAAAGTGTGTTAGTGCTTTGAGGAATTTTGTATGGGCTGATGGAAATTTTTGCCTCTGTGTCCAGCTTTAAAGGGAACAAGCATGCAACTTTGTTGAATAGTAATGCTGTAAACCATGCTGTCTTTCCATTGCAGCAAGCAAGAAAACTCTCCTGAATCTTTTTTATTTTTTTATGACAAAGGTTGAAATTTGGTTAAAAGTTTCACCTTTGCCGTGCCCCACAATGGCAAACAGTCACATTTGGGAAAAGGTCCACTTTTGCAAGTCTAATACCCCTCCAGAAATTCTAGGTGTGGGCCTGTTACAAGACAAAAGTCACCTCTGGATTCCAAACCTCTTTTCAGTTGGACCTCCTTACTGGTTATGTGTTTTGCATGGATAACACAAAAATTAAGACTTTTATATACACAGCTGTTTGACCCCATGCAAATTGTCTCTTTAATATTTTAGAGCAATTTTAAAAACAATGGCCGGACACAATTTCGACAACGAGATAAGTAGGGACAATGCAAAGAGCTATGACCACATCCGCAAAAATCAGAAAATCCATGCGGAAACTTGCCTGCAAAGTTCTATTTGTATGTATAGCGCCCTCTACATGCCTATTTCCCTAAAAAGACGTGTAAAACTAGATCATGGCGTAACAGACCTTTGCCATGGGGGGGGGGGCCTGAAATGGGTGCCAAGGCTTTTTTTGATGGGGCAAATTGGTCCTTCTCACATAGACACTGTACAAAAATCAGTTCATTTGGGGGGCTGAAGGGGGTTTTAAAAAATTATAAATTGGGGGGGGGGGCTTGTGCCAACCTTCGCCGGCCCCCCCCCGCCCGCTGGTTACGACGCCACTTAACTAGATTTTTATTGAAAAAATCATACTTGCCCGCATAAGTTTCATCAATGCACAACCGAATATATATTAGTGGCAATAAATACTCGAAATCAGTTGTCAAAGTGTGTCCGCCGTTGATATTTTTGTTTTATTCTCGTTTTGTGTGTCATAATAAATGACTTCCAAACAGCCTAACGTGCAAGTCTTGCTGTTCTCCGAGATAGTTGGACCAGATTGGTAGGGTTATCTTGCACAAGGTATGCTTTCTTTAGTGAAGTTTTTGAAGGGGTGTTTTTGTATCAATTTCCTGTTCAGCTGCAAGTTTAAATGACTTTTTGGGTGATTGGGGCATGCCACACACGCTCGGGGCACATAAAGCTAAAAGATCCCACATTGCATTTAAATCCAGATAGTACATGTTTTTAAAGTGCCAAAGTTTGTTGTTTGTGCAACTTTAGTGATTTCATGATTTTTTAGAAACTGATTTTGTGCTCAGAAAAGTACTTCTTCTTGATGCTGTGCTGTGGTTCAGGCACACATCAACTCACGAAATTAACAAAATAGCATGTACTATTTTGCAGTGTACACTGTTTTGTAAATTGTAATTGTCTGTGAATATGAGCTCTGCTGTTTAGCATTTTCTTTTCTCTCTTTTTCAGTTTTGATGTTTCCAATATTTAAAACTATGAAAGCTATAGTACCCCATGGCTGTTTTGTACTGTCCGTATTTACTTGTTAAATCTTTAGAATGGCCTTATTATGCACACAGAATTCAGATGCCAATTTAAAAATCAGCCTACTCACTTAGTGAGTTAAATTTTGGCTTGCGTTGCTGTTGAAATTTATTTTGGTTTGTTAGCTCTTGATACGAAAAAGAGACAGGATCAACACACTGAATAGGTTTTCCCCACATCTTTTAACCACTAATCTGTTTTTTTCCCCCGTTTTATTTCTGCAAAGATAAATTGGAAGAACTCATTGTAGATTCAGCCATAGCTATGAATTTCCTCAAATTCTCTGCCACCTGCTACAATATGTATATCCTTTTCTCTTCCCATTTGATGTTGGTTTTTGTATGTGCAGTCCTTTTTCACAAGTGACCAGAACAATCACAGACAAACTTTATTTGGCACACTTCAGTCTTCATAATTTTGTGCCCACAAACTTATATATCCATATCACGCCAAGACGTGTTTATTTTTGGTGTAAACGCTTGAAACCTGAGGGTATATTATGACCCAACTAACGACATGAGGTTCAAGGGGAGCTGGGCTCAGGCCTGTGGGGTCCAGGGAAGACCCCATTGTTGGTCCAGGGGGAAATGCCATGCTGTTTTTTCTTTTCATTTTTTTTTTGTTGGTGCAATTTGATCCTTTTTTCAATGTCCCACTATCTTTTCCCAATTTTTTAGACCCCCGGGCTGCTTGCACTCCCTCCGCACCCCAGCTGGCTACGTGCACTGTAAAGTGGGCCACATTTTTTCTGTGATTGTAGATTGTGCTTACTGATGCAGAACTGCACTAAAAGGTTGATGTAGTATCATTTAAGGGCACATGTGGGCAAGGCACACTTTAATTCTTAGATAACTGAAAGTTTTGCAAAATATTTCATGATGAGCCTGAACAGGTTGACATATTACCAACTGTTTAAATCATAATACATACTGTCCCCAAAAACTATACAATCAGATTATTTTTAGGACCCAAATTTTAAGTTCACTCAACTGGAGTTTTAACCTGATTCTTTTTTATGAGTGTTTCCAGCTTTCATAGATGTTTAGTTGTGTACTTTGGGGTCTGTTCAGGAAGTTACGTCTAATTTATCTGAGAGAGTTGAAAACCTGTTGGGTGGTGGGCCGTTTCTGTTCTATTCTTGGATATCAACAAGTTACATTGAAAATCACCTTCACAGACCTTCTTTATTGAAACATTAAAATAAAACAGGGTAGCTTAAAGTGCTGCTTCTTGTGATTTAACATTTAATTTATTAATTTTATAATATCGCAATTGCTAATGAATAAATGTAGCATTGGGAAATTTCAAATTCCAAAACAGTACTTGTTGTCTCATGCTTACTCCAGGTTTCGCAGAACGTAAACCATTAAAAAACACCCTTGTTGAAAGTATAAACTGAGACCTTTGAACACAACCATCTTTCCTTATTGTTTCTTGTTGAACACTGCTTTCTTCATCAATTCCTCCCCTGGCATCTTGCAGGCAGTTGGGAATAGGGGAAGGGTAACATGTCCCTCCACATTAGAGCGTTTGGTCACACAAAAGCTGCTAGAACACAAGCGGTGCACACAACTTGATGTAGACATGTTTACATTAGTTTCAGCAGGCTCAAATCCCAATTTCCATTTGCATTTCATGATTTATTGTCGCCTGAGAGTGATGAGTCCCTCATTTCACCCCCCCAAATTAATAATTTCTGGTGCTTTCACGGAAACAATTAATATTAATTAGTGCAATGCATGATAATACATTCAATCTCGGATCGGTACAGGATTCTTTTGTTTGGAAAAGGGTTTAATACCACAATGATGCTACACCGCCTTATACCTATAGTTTCTTGAACCTCAGCAGTTCAGGTGAAACTGGCCCAAGTGGAATTTTATCCTCTGTGTTCAATTGACAATATCTCCGTTTAGGGTCCAGTAAATTGGTTGGAATAAACGCGAGGATTTACCTTAGGATCTTGTCTAAACAAATAAAATCAAATTATCTGGCAAAAAAGCACCAGTTTATATTTTTTATAATTTTTTAGTTTTGATGTATAGTTTTTCTATTGGGACAGTCTGTAGTGGCATATTACCAAAATACTATTTGTGAAAATATGTAAGGGGCAGTGATCCACAACATTGTTCCCACCACACTTAATTTTTAAAAGTTGTGAAATTATAAACAATTAAATTCAGTCGGCATATCTGTAAGAAGTAATTGGAATTTTGCATTTTCTGTCTGTAACGAAACAGAAATACAGCACACGTGGCCAATGGGGACCAAGGAAAACAAGAAGTGTTCATAACCAAAACCGCAAGATCACAATCAACTAAAAAATGGCTTTTTCAAACGATGTCTACATACAACATGAATAGAACAGCGAAGTACTGGAATCATGTGGAAAATGACACATTTAAACATCGATGGCTGATTGGACTAGCTAGGCTGATGCTACTAGCTTGGGGTGAGTCTTTATTCAGGCAGAAAACTGCAATTTTTACCCACATAGTTTTCATTGATTAGTTGTACAATTAATTAGGACATATTCCACCTAATAGAGTATGTGAGTTATCATTAAAAAACTGGTAAAAAGTGCATGGGGTGTTGTCAGGCTTTGAATTACAATTTAAGATTTACATCTTTAAAAATTTTGAAAATTCTAAATTTGCTATACTACATGACAATGCCACAGGCTTATCATTAATTTCAGACTTGGGT